>CAJVPT010005186.1:0-12491 GCA_910592055.1 Acaulospora colombiana | reverse complement strand
TATGGAATATAGTTTTGTCTATTTCTAAGATACTTGCAATAATGCTATCAAGTATTGTGCAAGTTTTTGGAGCTGAAGTTAACATTTTCTCTTCATATTAAGTGATAGTCAGTCTTTGTTTAGCTATTTGTTGTGTAGCCCATAGCTCATTATATTCATCATGCTTTTTTGCAAGTTGGATTAATGTGTCAATAATATCTTTCTCTCTTTTATCTATTATTTATAGAATCTTTTCAGTTTTGTTCATTGTGCACATGGTATAGAGAATAATAATAGGAGTGGGTTATATAGTATTGATGTTGTCATGTGGGATGGAAAAACCTTTTACGTATATTGCTTATTGTTTTTAGCTATTCTTTTATTTTGATATGTGTCTTGATTTTGTTTTAATTAGACACGTGTTGAGTATTCTGTTTTGTCTAGTGTTGTTTATCTATTTACACTAACTTATTGTTGTGTTTACAAACCCTGACACTCTGTTTACATTGATCACTTTCTGTTGTAGTAGTAATAATTGTTAATCTTATCAAATTTAGTCACTCTTGTTATGCTGCTGTGATAGATCTTTGTTGAACTTATTTTGACAACAGCTTTATACACGTATATGTGTTCATGCTACTTTGATAAGGTGTTTTGATATGTGTGGCAATGGGATATATATGTTAGGCTGTTTAGACCTTGGGGAGCTTTGATATCCTTCTGGGTCTTGAGGAATTTGAGATTTGCTTGATTTATTAAGCAAACCTATTTGCTTTAAGATTCCTTGTAGTGTCATGAAAGGTGTCAACCTACACTGGCCTGACTGCAAACTATGTGAAGTTGATATTGACTTCCTTTTTCTAATTGTGAATCAGTTTATGTTGGCTTATTTCCTTCTTCTTATAAAAGAAAAAAAGATCAAGATTGTTAATATATGTTGTGTTTTTTCAGTGATCCCCAGACTAAAATTATGCACAAAGTGTTGTTCTGCGCTAAGATGTCTCTTGTATACTGATGTTGTGAGAGTATATATCTTGAGTTGTGTATGTTGTCTCTTTCCTTGGGTATATTGTCTAAAAAGAAAATTTCTAAGGATTTTTTAAGATTAGCAGAAAGAGTTTTTTATCTTTATCACCTTTCAATAATATCATATACCATAATAAACATATACTAAATTTTTGTTGATTCAATTTCATTGAGTCAGATTGATTTTGTTTTCACATATTACTTTTTGATAATAAAATGTCATGTCATTGAAATATATCAGATACATATCCTTTACACACTTAAACACCTTCTTTTGATTATAATAATTTAAAAAATACATTCTCATAAATTGTTCAGGCTTCTCATTAAATCTCTTAAAATAATATTTTTCAATTAATTTATATCTCTCATAATTATCAACATTTATCAATATCTCTTTTACATCATATTTCTAGACTATAATATCAAAGAACATATAAATTTCAATTATATCGACTTTCAATTTTTTATCATTTCTCATGATACCATAAATTCTTAATACATATCTTTTTGTCTCATATTTCAAACCTTCTTTAACATTAATCAGCAAAAAATCAAATCTATTAGAATAATTTTCAAAAACAATAAAATTGGCATGTTTAGACAAATCATTCATATTTATACAAATTAATCTTTACCCAGTATCTTACAAGATATTAGATAAAATTATTTATTTATTTAAAATATAAATATCAAAATTTAAATTTGTAATAATGATTTTCAAAATATTGAAATAGAATATTTATACTAACTATTATTATTCTCTTCAATATTATAACCTGAATACAAACTTAGCATTAATTTTTTATACTTATTATATACAGTGTATCAACCAAATAATCTTTTTAACACTTGTCAGATATATGATCATGTTTTATACAATAATTAATCATTATAATAGCCCTAGGTTTCAAAAATATTATCTTTTTAATAAGAAATAGAAACACAATTTTACTCTTACAATTTTCCAAATATTTAATCAAATCATCACTATACACTATCAATTCTATGAACATAGTCATATTAAAATAAGTTTAATTGAGAATAATATAATTATATGATTTTATCGTTTTCAATTCTGTCATCAATTTTTCTTATTTTTCCAATATTATATGTTGTAAGAAAAATGAAATTTTCAAGGATTATGAAAAAATAAATCAAATTCTCTAACCAATCCCAAAGACATTTTCTCTGGAATATAAATCTTCTTTCCATTAGATTTGAGTTGATTCTTTAATTCATTAGTATAAGTAGTTTTTCTAACTCCAATTGTACTCATCAAAATAATAATTTCAGGAATTTTCTCTTTCTTGAAAGAATAATATATTGCAAAATCAAAGTTTTTAACTCATTAACAAAAAAATAAATTAAAAATCAAAAAATAACTTCGCTAAAGGCAAATTTTTCTAAAAATAAAAGTATCATAATCTTTCTAGCATTTATTGTTATATATTTATATACATTACATTTCATCTAATACTCACATTCAAGCAAGTATTAGATATAACTTCTTTATTCAAATAAAATAAGAATAACAATTTAAAATACAATATATTATTCAAATTTCATAATATCATCCTCATTCAGTTTTGATTTTTTCTTTTGTTTAGAATTATCTAATTCTACACTTATATTATTATCAATTCCCTTATACAATTTTCTCTACAACAACACATCTTTCACATTTCTTTTCTTAAGTTTGGAAATCACCTTTCTAATTTTATTGAATTTTTCAATCAATGATAGAATCAATTAATCTTTCATATTTATCATATCATCCAAAGAATAAAGTTTCCAATCTTTATTATAATCAATTCAGAATCAATTCTTTCACATGTATATAATATATCACATATTAATAAAGATGATTCATACCATTAAAATTGGAAAAATATTTATGCTTACATATCCAATAAAGATTTTTTTCTAATAATATAATACCTATTTTTTCTCTAATCTTTTGAATCATACATGTCAAATAATTTTTGCTATTCTTATATCTTTTATTTGAAACTTGGAGAAGTTCAAAAAAATCCTTATTCATATTATTATGATGACTTAATCATACTTTTTGATTATTATTAATAAGCAACATGATTAAAAATTTCTTTGAATTTATCTTATAAAATTCAATATTTTGTTTTCTACTAATCAACTCTTTAAAATTAAAAAAAAATATACTGCTTACTTCATTTGCATCAACAAATTTTTTATTAAATATAAGTTGATATACTTAAACATATTTTGAATATAAAAGATGATTTTTTGACAATCCTTAAATTCTTTAATTTTTTTAAATATTTCTTCATTATTAAAGTTACACAAAAAATGCTCTATCTAGTGCTCAAATAAGAATATTAAATGGAGTTATTTATTATATGAATTATATCTCTTTTTTATTATATTATTCACAGAAATCAAACCTATTCTACAACTCTTTTAATCTTAATACCAAAAATATCAATATTATCAGTTTCAATATTATCAATATTTATATTTTCAATTCTAATTTCTTCCTCTTTTTCTTTCTTATATAATTTATATACCTTTTTTATATTATCTATCAAAGTATCTTTGTTATATAATAATAACATCTTTTTTGAACTCTTGATCATATTATTCATATTCTTAGTATATTTATCTTTCCTATTTGTCACAAAAAATCTAATCTCACTTGAATTATTTGACAAGGTTCTAATGAATTCTTGAATTTCTTTAGGCATCACATTTTAATTGCTCTTATACTTTGATTGAATAATAAAATTTATCATCTTGTAGTTACTAAAGAAATCAATATTTCTATCATTAACAAGTATAAATTTATCATTAATTATATAAGCAGATTGAGTCACATTACATTTCACCTTATTTCTTCATAATAATTCAAGTATCTGATATTTGAATTTTTCATATTTCCTTTTATTTGATAACTGAAACATCAAAATATCAAGATAAGTAACAATTATAATATCAATCCTATACCTAATATTCATGTAGTTATTTCTATAAGAGTTTGTACTATTTTTTTCATTATAAGAGGAATGTTGACTATTCATCACAGTTTTTCTCACAAGAAGATCCTATAATAGTGTATCTTCATCAATATAATACTTCAATATACTTAGTGAATAATAAATTACTTAACTTATTCATCACATCCTCATGTATCTTACATCCTATCTAGTACTATCATATAAAATGAGATTTTTTCATTTTTCTTTTACTATTATACAATAATTTATATCTCTTTTGATATGGACCTATCAAGCTTTGTTTTACCAAATATCTTCATATATTATTATATCTCTTAAATATATATGCGAAAATTTCTTTCAAATTTAAAAAAGTAAATGAATCAATTTTTTCTCTATAATATAAATACTTATCTTTTAATATACATATTCTATCTTTCACTTTACCCTCATTATTGACCTTATAATAATAATATTTCACTTATATATTGTTACAAGAAAATATCAATTGAATTCTTTGTTTATTCATCTTTATATTGAAATCTTGAAGTTTTGCATAGCAACCAAGGCATCCTTGTCAACCTTTAAATATCTATGCAATGTATAGTATAATAAAATCCATTTACCTCTTTCATAATTATATATATTTTTTAAGAGGATAGCTTACACTTTGTTTATTAGATATTTTCATGATAAGTATATATAAATTTATTTTATACAAATTTAATACTTTGTCTACCTAATTAAACTCACCAAGGGATTTACCTACCATGTGGCTTATTACCAAGTACTAATATATACTTGTCTAATTTGCCAAGGCTCTACCTATTCTATAAAAATTTTGTTTTGAATGAGTAAATTGTGTTCCAGTTGATCCAGTAGTAGTGGCATGGACCATAATTGTATTAATACCTGGAATGCAGGATTTATATATGTTCTCTTTCTTGATTATGGTTTGTTATTACCTTTTATCTTTTGTGATGATATTGTGTTCCTTTTTCTATTGTATGAAGTTATCACATCTATGGTTCTATTTTTCTTGCTGTGTGTGGAGAAGTCTATTGACAATGCTTTTGATGTTTCTTTGTAGTGTTCTGCTGGTGTATGTTTTTTTATAATTTTTATTAAGTCCATTGTGATAGCTCCTCTTGCTATATTGTTTTTGACTTCGTGTGTCCAAAGTTTTGCTTGTTTGTTAAGTTCTTTATTTAAGTTATACTTTGTAGTTGTGTTTAATCTGTTGCTAGCTTTTTTATTTATTATTTGTTATAGTTCTTTATAAATGTCTACTCCATTTTCCTTGTATATTATATAGTATGTGTTGGTTTCTGGTTGTTTGCAATTAAGAAATTGATTATTCTTGTAGGTATTTACTACCCTTCTGTGTAGTTTATCCTTGGTGGATAGCTCTAGATTCCAAAGTCTATATTTGAAGGATCTGCTATTGTGATCCTCTCAGTTTGTTGATCCTGTAATAAGTTTTGAGGATTGTCTATTGATAAGTGATTCCTTCTATGCAATATCATTTAATGTGGAGTTGTTGCCAATTGTTGCAAGATTGCAGTCCAGGTTTCTCCAGTTGAGGATGTGTTTTGTTCTGATCAAGTTTTTGATGGAGGTTGTAATTGGGCTATCTAGGGTATATCCATTTTATTCTTGTATTCAGTTTACTGTCTTGCTTCTGATTGATATGCATTCTATTTCAAATACCTTTTCTGGTAAGGTTGCTTCTTTTGCTGGAGGTTTGCTCTATTATTATATTTATCATTACTGTAAGCTTTGATTTTTTTTCAGATTATGGAAAGTTTTTGATTTTCTATGATATGAGTTATTAAGTTGATTATGTTGTTATTTTTAAGTAGTCTCAGGTTGACCGGTTTTATTTGTGCTTTGTTAATTGCTCCTAAGGCTACCTGGCTGTCACTGCAGATAGTAATATTGCAGTTAGCAGGTGTTGTTATAAGAAAGGTAAGTATTGCTGTAAGTTCTGCTCTTGTGAAGAATAGAAACTTGTTTATTTTTCCTTGAAAGCTTATTTTTGGTCTTTGGATGATGTACCACCTGAATTCCATTTTTTGATTTGAGTCTAGAGATCCATCTGTATAGACTATGATTTCACAAAGTTTTATTGTTGAGTGACATATTGTTGCCAATTCCTCAATTGTTCACTTTGTTATCTTTAAGTAACTTTTAATAATAGTTTTGTTGATTTCTATCTGATTATTCAGAATAATAGGTGATAGAAGAAGGTTAGGATATGAGAATTTGTTTGCCAGAATATCGTTGAGGCTATCGAGTGATGTTCTGCTTTTTTGGTAAAGTTTTTTGAATGGTGAGTTTTTTGAGCTTATTTTACATTTGTAAACTGTAATACTGATCAAACTATTTTTTTTCTTATAAAAAATACATTTTTCTTGTTTTCCTGAGATGTTCAGTATGCACCCGCTGCATTCTTTTAAGGAGGAGCAGTTGTTGTTGGCTCTAATATAATGTTGTAATTTGACTATATTTTGCTAAATGGGATGCTTTCTGCCTATTATGCCTGTGTTGATGCCTTGTGATGTAGTTCATTTGATTTATTGGTTGGATATTTCTATTGCTAGTTTGTGGTTAATTCTTCTAGTTTGTGTATATTTTCATCTGTTTTTGATTGAGGTTAAAATTTTTTAATTTTGTTGGATTTCTTTGAACCAATTGGATATTTTCCTATTTGATTTAATGTTTGCCATTGTTATTTTTACCTTTGCTACTAGTCTAAATCCTGAGTAGTTGATGATTTGGTTCAGGAAGAGGATTTGATTTGTTGCAAATTGTTTTCTATATTCCTTGTATTATGATGGTTCTGTTATTTCTTCAATAGTTGTATCTGTTTTTTTAATGATCTTAAAGTTTTGTGCTACTCCTGTATATTCATATTATTTGAGAAAAAAAAGGAAATTATGTGTAAAGTCATGTCCTTGAGGTAAGAATGTGTCTGTGAATTGTGTGCTTGTTATGGATTTGGTTGATCACTATCTGTTTTGCATTTCTTGTAGGTGCATGTTTGTGATTCTTCCTATAACGGCTTGTTTATTTATTTTTTTATATCAGTTATTGGCATGGAGCAGTAGTTGTCTATCTCAAAGGTGGAAGAATTTATATTCCAATGGGTTATATAAAATTGTGTTGGGTGTTGTTTTTGCCAGGTTGAGTTTATATTTGTAGATAGGGTTGAGGATGCTCATGATTTTGTTATAGTTTGGTTTTGTGAGAATCATATCTGATAGAAAGTATGTTACTATTGGTATCTAGACTTAATTGTGTAAGTATCTGATTTGTTTGTCTGTTGTTTCTTTCTATTTGATCGTGTTGATATATTTTGGTATTTTTTCTTTTATCAAGTGTTGTTGTTATGTTTTTGAACCTTTGCCTTCTAGATAGATTACTAAGATTCTAGCTGCTTGGTTTGATGGAAGCATTGTGATTGGTTGTTTGTGGATTAAGATCTGATTATTTTGATTGTATGTAAAATTGAGGACTAGTAGATTTGATTTGAATATATTGATATAAATGTCATTTGTTGTGAAAAAGTTTGAGCAGATGTCGCTGATTTCTTATAGTCCTTTTTGGTTGCTTGCTATTAAGGTGGTATCATCTATAAATGCTAAGCATGAAATGTTTTGGATTAATATAGTTGGTGATACTGTGGGTTCTTTCTATTTTTTTGTTGTGAGTGTGTATCCTTTACATGTTTTTGAAATTAGGGATAGAAGTGAATCATAGAAGATTTTCCAAAGTAGGGGTGATATAGTGTCTCACTGATTGATTCTGTCTTCTACTATATATTGTGGTGATGGTCCAAATTGTGTGATGACATGGTTCTGTCTATTGTTACAGATGTTTGGGATGATTTGTATAATAGTATCTGGACATTTGATTTGTTGAAGTGCTAGTATGAGTCTTTGAATATTTACTGAGTCAAATACTTTTGCCATATCTAAACTTAGAATTCATGCTTTGTTACCATATTGTTTTGCATCATCCTGGATTGCTCTGATGATGTAGATAGGTTCTTGTGTACTGTAGCCTGAAAGAATTATCAGTTGTATTCAGATAAGATTTGATGGATAGTGAAGATTTTGGCTAGTCTGTTTTTAATGATTTTTGTGAATATCTTCCATGTTGTTTCAAGAAGAGTAATCAGTCATATTATATTGATGTTGTTTTTCCATGGCTTGGGCTTGGGAATAGGATATATACTGCCCTGACTCCACTTATTTGACACTCTACCTATTTGTAAAACATCATTGTAGAGATCTGCAATGTGGTTGATTGTTTCTTTGATAAGTTTTTTAAGTATGATGTAGGGAATTTCCAGTGGTTCTGGTGCTAATTTGTTGGAGCATTTCCTGAGTACCTCTTGGATTTCTTCTACTGTAATGGTATTGGTTGCATCAATATATCAATTCATGTTCACCTGTTGCATTGATTTATATTCTTCCTTCTATATTGTGAAATAGATCGTTTTAATATTGCATTTGCTGGTCCAGTTCTAATAATATGTCCTGACTGCTTTTTTGATTTTTTTTTGGATTTGTAATAATTGTTTCTTTTGGTTTATTTGTAATTAGCTTGTCAAGTATGATATGTCTTTTTGAATTATCTAGTAGGTTTTTGATTATCTGTTTTTTGTTGGTATTGAGTATGATTGTTTTCTTAGTAGTCATTGATTTATAGCTTCTGTTTGTCTGTTATTGCACAGATTATTGAAAGTTGCTTTGTGCATGTCTCTTGTGTTTTTTATGGAATTGATCTATTCTGCAATATTTTTTGGGCAAGAGGGCTCTCTGATGTATCTATAATAATAAAGTATTTGTTGGCTAATTTGTTTGATATGGATTTAATTTTTTTCCTGATATGGTTTGGAGGTGAATTGTTGTTGAGAAGTTGTTTGCCCAATGAGTAGATTTTTAAGAGCTTGTGTAGGGTATCAATGGAAGGGCTGGGTAGTTTTGATATATTTTTTTTTTTGTATTTTTTTATATAGAGGGCTGCACTTTTTAGGATTGTTTCTCTTAGAAGATTTCTTTTTTTATTCACTTTGTCTAGTGAGATGAGTTCATCCATGAATGTTGAAGTTTGAATTGTATGTACTCTTCAAAATCTTTCTATTTCTCTTGTAGTATATCCTACCAATTGTATCTGATGTTAGGTTATGATCTGTATCTGTTCAATACTGAGAGGTCTGTGTTCCAATGTTGTATATTGCAGAATGTTATATTGTGATCAGTTTCCATCACTTCTTTATTAATTTCTTGTATTTACGCTTCTAGGAGAAACCAGAGTGGTGATGGAGAGATTCATATTTGATCTATTCTACTAACTGTGTCTTCTGTATTACTCCATTTGTGTTAGGTACTATATGGGTTGATTTCATGAAAAGTGTCTATGAATTGATTGTTTAATAACTATTGGATGAGCTTTCCCATTGAAAGGTGTTGCTTTGCTTTTGAAAATTTTAATTTGGACATATCTATGCTGGATTGGGGACTGAAGATCTCCTAGTATTATTATTTGACTATTTGAGGCTTTTGCTTCATTGATGAGTTTGAGAATTTCTTTAGTGCACTCTTGGTTTGACTGGTGAGTTTGAGTAGGAAGATAAATGGCTATAATTCTGAGTTTATGTTTGAATTTGAATAGTAGGTCTATTGTAATGATTCTGTTCTTCCATATCTGCTTTTTGTAAATATGTTTGACTAGGTTTTTTTCAATTAATGATGCTATTCCAAACCTTTTCATTTGATTACTTATGTTGCTTTATATAGTTTGGTAGTTGTGAAATTGAATAAATTTTCCATCTATGTTGCTGAGATTTGTTTCTGTAAGTGCAAGGATGCTTGGTTTGTGTTTATTAATCCATTCTATTCAAAGAAGTAGTTTTCCTGAGTTTGATTTAAGCTCTCTGACATTTGTTGTAAAGATGTTTCAGGTTTGTTCTGTGATTTTATAGTTTGGGTTGTATTTGGGTTGTTGTTTATGTAATGTGGTAGTATTATCTATTGGTATGACTGGTTTTCCTTGTGGTGATTTGAAATTGTCATGGAATTTTGATATGGTGTATCAATGTTTTTATTTATTGTGGAGTCTAAGCCTGACTATAATGGGTTGTTGTGTTATGAGTAGAGAGTTGTTGATATTGTTAATTTGATGGTTATCTATTGTGTTTGTATTTAGATGTTCCTTGTTATCATTAGAATTGCTGTATGCATTTCTCATATTTATTAATTGTCAGTGGTAGTTTTTGTTGAGGTCTAAGCTAGGGCATCCATTGTGATGAAAATTTGGTTCATTTTGTCTTGCATCTCATCAGTAGAGGAGAAGAGTTGTGTTTGTGTATTTCTGAGATCTTCAAAATATCTTCAGGTGTGGATTGTGTACTGATGAATTGTGATATAGGTGTTGAGTCTTGCAATATTAGTATATATTCACTGTCTATTGATTCATAGTATTTTTCATCATAGTATTTCAGGTTGGTGATGTACTTGTCCAGTTTTGCCACTTGATATTTAATAGTGTTTAGTTGTTGCTGAATTTCTTTGAGAATATAATCAATATCTTCAAGAGTTGTTAGGTTCTCTTGTTTTGGTTTTGTTGTTTGAAAAACTGCTATTGCATATATTCCTGCTTTTGATGTTTTGGGTATTTTTAATTTGTTGATGTTACAGATTGATAAAGTTTTTTCTAGTCTGAATTTGTTGTAAAGGTCTTTGAATTTAGTTGCCTGATTTTTGTTATAGGTATTTCATTGGAGGCACCTTTCCTTGATAAGGCAGTTTTTGACTAGATGAGAAGTTGCATTACATATTACACATAATTTTGTTGAGGTTGGGATGAATAAGAGTATTGTTTCTCCTTGTTGATATTGTGATTGTGTTGCTGCTAAAAGGTCTTCTTGTGTTTCGAAACTGATGACTGCAAATCTTTTGGGTTTATAATCACTGTTTGCTGCCCTTGGGATATAATATATGTATCTCTTGCATTGTATGAGAATATTTTTAATGTTCTATGCTGATGTGTTGGGAGGGAGGTTTGTTAGTTTAGCTGCAATCTCATGTCTTTGTTTTATTTGTTAAAGTGTTCATTCTATATCATTGATTTTCACTAAGTCTCCTTTGATTAGAATGCTTCTGATTTTTACTAGTTTGCATTTGGGTTCTTGGTCTTCAAAAGTAATTGTGACATATTGCTATAAGTTTTGGGTTTGCATAGTGATACCTTGGATTTGATCATATTTGGTGAAGGCCTGTTTGACTTCTATGAGTCTTGTATTTAAGGAGATGTCCTATACCACTATAGAGTTTCCTTTATTGATTTCTTGGCATCCAGTTTCTTGTGTATTAGCCTGTTTCTGGAAGCTCTATGGTTGTTGTGTGTTTAGCTGCATGTTAATCTGTGAAAATGACAATGATTTACATGTCTTCTTTTTTTCTCTCACTATGTACTGTTAGAAGTTCTTCGAGAGAGTTGAGGGCTAGGATGATATGTCATAGTTTTTGGTGTATTGTTTTTTCTTTAACTAGTTTTGCTAGAATGCTGATCTTGTAGTATTCTTGTCCATATCAAATTGTTCTATTGAATGGTGATTTGGATGTTGATCTGCCTTGAGGATTGTCAATTTCTCTACTTTTGCCTTTGAAGATAGTGAACCATTTTTTTCTAGATTGTTTTTCTCTTCAGTTTCCATCTCTTCATTTGAACTGTTGTTTTGAGCTGTTTATAATTTCTGGGTGGTAAACTTCTATAGTGTTTTTCTTGTTGTTCTCCCTATTCATTGATTGTATTAAGTTGTGTTTCTACTAAGTCACTCCATAAAGAGGTTGATGTCTCTGATCCCTGGCTTTGTTGTAGTGAATGTTTCATTTCTTGTTGTTGATTTTCTTGTGGTGTTGTCTCTTATTGTGTGGTTGTGTTGGTTGTGTTGTTGTTGAGTTGTTGGTTATTGTTAAGGATAATAGTTGCCATTGGTTTTGTAGGCTTCTTGACTGCTATTATGTTGGATTTCTTTGTATATAGTTGGGTTCTAACCAGGCCCAGTTCCTTACTGGCTCTTTTGTCATATCTCAAGGTACACTCCATAGTTATGAAAGGGTTGTTGGAAGCTCTGAGACTTCTGTTGTGGCTTGTCATCTTTCTTTGCCTTTCATTTTAAAAGTTTTCAAAAAAGGAAATTTTTAAGGATCTGGTTGGTTACAGAAAGAGTTTTTTTTTGCTCTTTCATAATTATATTATTATTATTATTATTATTATTATTATTATTATTTTATGCTGGCTCAGCCTTGTTTTATTTGTATATTTGCAGCAAAATTACATAGGAGGACTACCCTAGAATTTATTACCTGTTTTCTACCAAATAAAACTCAATAGAGGATTTCCTTTGCGGGAGTACTCACCTTGCGGCTTGTTGCCACCCCTGTTAAGGGGGCTAACCTGCCAAGGCTGGACTAGTGCTAAAATAAATTTCAAAAATAAAGG
>CAJVPT010005185.1:0-12492 GCA_910592055.1 Acaulospora colombiana | reverse complement strand
AATGACCTTGGACCGGCAGGGATCACAACAATTATAAGGCTCAAACAGGCACAAATTAAATATTGAGAACCACTTAACCTGTTGACTTGTAGCTCTCTTAATCATCTCCCAGGCAAAGGCAACTTTTCACTCCAAGTAATTAAGCTAGCTAAGGATATGGTAATAACTTTCTATAGTTGGAAATGGCATACCATTTTTGAATGGAAAAAAGGAAACAGTTTAATTAAAGAATACCTTTCACCTGATGAGTACTATAAAGCCATTCTATCATTAAGAAATAACAAAATGATATATATAGATCAACTTGTTGATAATGAGACAAATAAATTTAGGAAATGGTGAATGCTTCAACTTATTCAAAAAACAGAAAAAGGTCCCATTCCAGAATGGTTCTTAACTATAAATAAGATGCTCTTCAGAAATCTTCTGAACCAGTTCATAAAATCTTGGGAAATAGATCAGACAAAATGAGAACCAGTATACCGTAAAACAAGTGTCTATCGAGACAAAAGGCAGAAGATATGGGTAGTTAAAAAGGATCCTAACTATTAATTATCTTGAGAAAAACTAGTACACAAAGGGACAAGAAATAAAGTAAAGATCCAATATTATAGCTATCAGAACAATGAAAACAATCAGGAAACAAATTTGATAAAATGTTTAGGTTGCTCGGAGGGTTGTATTCAAGAAAACAGTTGTATAATAGAAGAAGATATAAATAAGATATACACAATACTATTCTCAACACAAGAAAAGATATCAGAAGAATCCAGATATTAACAATTCCAAGCCCTAAGATTTCACTAGAAAAAGCAATCAAAAGAGTAATACAAGATGATTTGGTTATAATATAGGATTCTATTTTGTCACCCACTTCTTAGTGCACCAGAATAGACTATGTGAATATAGAAAATTGGAAAGAAACAATCATCAAAACAAGTATTAAAGAAGGAGTATATCAAGATCACTTATTAGAAATACTTCGGTGTAATCAAGGATCCAATCAAAAGCTGACTTTCTATTCAAATGGCTCACTTGTCGATCATGGAAGTAATATGATGAAAATGGATGCAGCATAGATCCAAATTAATGAAGCAGGAAAGGAAAGCAGATTTAAAATGGGAGTAGATAATTGGTCATCATTAACAAAAGTGGAAATAACAGCAATAATCACGATACTCCTAGTAGTTCCAATAGGTAGCACAATTGAAATCTTCACAGATAGTCAAGCTTGTATCTCTAAATGGATATCAGTCAAGAAAGATAATCCAAAAAGAATATATAAAAGATAGCTAAAAGATAAAAACTGGTCATTATGGATACGAATGGTAGAGCTGGTCAAAAAGAAA
Source organism: Acaulospora colombiana (assembly GCA_910592055.1). Classification (NCBI taxonomy): domain Eukaryota; kingdom Fungi; phylum Glomeromycota; class Glomeromycetes; order Diversisporales; family Acaulosporaceae; genus Acaulospora; species Acaulospora colombiana. Next base: position 11,143 of record CAJVPT010005185.1, on the reverse strand, counting down.
AATCTAGATCTAAGGCTTATCAAGGTCAAGGCACATTCCAATGATCCCTATAATGATGAAGCAGATGCTTTAGCCAAAGGAGCCCTCAACTTGCCCATAATAGAATGGAAGGATCTCACTTCCTACAAAATTCTGACAAAAATCAAGTGAAAAGACAAGACACTAGATGATCCCATAAGACAATTTATCAAAAAGATAAATAACAAAACTGTGGTATATCAATAGATAGTATAAAATAGAACCAAAAAGAAATAGAGTTATCAGATCAAAAAACAACAAGAATACACTTGAAATCTAGCATGGAAAAGAATGAACAGATGTATATGGGATACATCTTTCAAAGACTTACAGAGAAAGAGCTTTCTCATTAAATTAACGAGCGATGAGCTACCAACTTTGAATAAGCTGGCAATAAGAAGGCTGGATCTGTATAAGCAAGTGAAATATATTGCATGTGGCCTCCATAAAGAAGAAACAATTGATCACCTGCTAGAATGTTATGTTTACAAGGAACAGATGCAAGAAGCATGGAACAAAGGTCTCGAAGGGGTTTTGAAGAACTTTAGAGAACTCCTATAAGAAAGAAAAAAGGAAGCAGCTGAGAAGAATGTGAGACTAATAATAGAGGATAGGATAGAATTGAAAGAAATAGATAAGTGGATATTCAGGCTAATAGAACAAGCTTCAACAACTAACCAAGATATGTTGAGCTTCTTTGCAGAATTGATAAGAAACAACCTTGTTCTTGAGATAACAGATCTTAGATACCATGGCAAAAGAATCAGAAAAGAAGTAAGAAAATGGATAAAGAAAATGCAAAGTATAGTATGCAACCGATTCCATAAGAAGATTTGAAATGTAAGATGCGAAAAAATTATAGAATATGAAAGAACACAGGGAATTCAAAGAAATGATAAGATAAAAATACCTCTAAGTCTTCCTGGTCGAAAACCTAAAACCACATTGCCAAAAAGAAGAGGAGCTCCATTAATAGAAGAAGGAAGATTAGAAGATCAAGGTCTCACAGATATCTTGTCAAAAGGGGTTAGATTTAGAATAAAATAGTTGGGTTTTGAGTTCTGTCAGAACTACAAAGAGTAATCTGTAGCAGTGACCTGCAGGCAATGATATTAAAAGTTGGAAGGGTCTTCACCTGAACTTTTAATGGAGTGAAAAATTACTCTTAAAGTTGCACTTAGAGTAATTACTAAGATGAGTGAGCTAGTTGAAGTTTTAGCTTTAGTGATTCATACTATATGTATAGCTTATAATTGTTTAATAAAGTACACATAACTAGCCTGACAGAGGATAAAAGATAAACTTTAATAGTAAAATGACAAATAACTCTTTTCGCTGATCTTCTGACTAGCGTATTAGGTTGATCAGTGAGTCTGTGGATAAAAGAGTTTATTCTTCTATCACACATACAAAACACAAAAATCAAGGTAAAGGTATAAAAAGATTTGAGCAAGTCTCAAGGTAGTTTTCCCTAAAACTACTTATAACTTTACTGTTATAACAATCTATTCAAAAAATTTGTTATTTTATTAAATCATTGGATGAAGTTATATTTACTGTATATATTATTATATATAGAACTATTACATAATCACTATAGCTATTCTAGTATTATGTCATGCAAATGAATTGTTCATGCATTCTTTTATCTTGTAAAGAGTATAGTGATAGTCAACAATTGATTGTTTCACATAAGCTTCGATCGTATCATGATTGTCAGTACGTGATCACAGTGAACATTCTGATCTCGGTCTGACCTCTTTGGCCTTTAACACTATATATAGAAAAGATGTTCGCAAAAAGTTTTTATATTTCTTGGTTAATTTAGTCTTCTTACTTTTTTTAAAACAATATAAAGCTTATTTTAAAGAGTCACTATTATCTTACTTTATTTGTTTATAAATTCTTTTAAACAAAAACTTGAGCCTCTGGTGGTCTAAATAGACTTAAGTATGTACTTCCTTTACTACAAGCAAAAAGGTTCTAGATAGTAAAAGGACCAACTGGAGAAGTGTCACTTTCTAAAGCTAAATATGATATGGAAATAGAGGTTTTCTAGATAGGTAAAGGCTTATTATTCATCTTCTTACATACTGTCTCTTGTCCTCTTAGAGTGTCTATAGTTTTTCATGGGTTTTTTAAGAAATTTTGCCTACTCCAGCTTGATCTTAAATTTTTGATAGCACAACGTTACCTGGCTTCTGATTGGTTGACATAAAATATGTTAGTAGCAAAATGTAAACAAAATTCTACTGACCATACCCACATGTTCTGATGATATCATTGGTGAAAGAAAGAGAAATTAAGAATCAAAACTCCTCCACTCCTTCAAATAAAGTTTAACTGAAGTAAAGAAATTATGAGATCATTAGAATGGGTACTAAATGTCCTAGATAATAAAAAGGTAATTATTTGTTTAAGTTGAGACCTTCAACTTCTTATCATCCTAGTTAGGCAAAGTATACGAAAAAGGTTATTTCCTTATTCTGGTCAGGCTGTAAGACTGAAAAGTAGAGTAATGTAAAATACTGCTCTTATTTATAATTGAGAATGCATTTTTCCAAATATTGTGTAATAATATCACATCAGGAAATTTTTTGAGTGAAAATCTCCTGGAAATCTCCATTATAAAAAATTTTTGAAAATTTTCAAAAAAATCTACAGAAATCTTCAAAGATTTTCAAAAATTTTTATTAAAAAAAATTTTTATAATAAAAAACTCTAGAGTTTTTTCATAATGAAAATTTTAAAAATATGCGAAAATTTATAATGTATTAAAATAAATATTTATTTAATAAATATTTATTACTTTTATCAATTCTTGAAATTATATGAACTATATTATCTATTGTTTCTATATCTATTAAATTATATATATTCATTAATTTAAGATATGCATATTCATACATGTATAAAGTTTTTTTTAATTTAAAATAAATTATTGTACTAATACTAATCATAGTGGAGATCTTCGAATCTCTTCACTTATATATATATATTTTTTTTTATAACTGCACAACCTTGCTTGTTTTATTATTTTTCTGAATTACATATATACTTAGTAGCTATGGCTATTGTACAGAGGTGTATATTTAGTGATAGTAAAACTCGATAAGCTATGGTATCTCACAGCTTGTTGCCCTTCTTTGGAAGAAGAAACTAATACGCCAAGGCCGTGCTAGTTGTTATATAAAAGGATAAGATGGAAAAAATGTCAGTTTGATATTTAATATATTCATTTATGTATCTATTTACTATTCCGGTCAAGTTTAGTAAGGACTGTTGCCCTGCAACTAGACTTCTATGGTTCTTGGTTTTCTGTAATCTGGTTCTTTTCTATTTGTTCAGTTTGGTCCTGCTCTTGGTATCTTTCTGTTCATATGCTTCCTCATATCTTTGTTTCTATATATCATATAAGAGTTTTTTCCATTCCCTTATTGTACTTGTGATTATCTCTATTACTTTGTTTTTGCTTGATATGATTGTGTCAAGTGTTTCTGGTATTTCTTTTAGTACTGCTCCTCATATCAGTAAGTTGAAGATTCTAGGGTTGGCCAGTTGTATCCGTCTATAAATGATCTCCTTGAAGTTCTTCCTATGTTCCGTGGTTATATGGGACGATACATGTTTAATCAGTATTCTATGAAAATTTTTTTTTAAGGTTTCTGTGTTGTTGCTGCATGTGAAAAGGTGTACAAAGTCTTCTACTATTCCATATTTGTGATATTTGTTGTTCTTGTATATTAGTGAATACTAGTTATGTAGTTTGGTCTTGGTAGGCAATTCTTCATATCAAAGGTTAAAATTGAATTTCCTCATGTGATGATCTTCTTTCGAGGTAGTGTGTTCATTCATTTCAGATGGATATAGGCTATTGAACGTGTGTTTCCAGTATATATTTCTCAGGTCCTCTTCTGTAAATTTGTTTTGTGTTCTGTTTAGTAGTTTTCATTTGGTTAGCCTGATGGCCTTGTTGACTTGTTTTGCTAGGTCTTTCCCTGGAATATCTATTTGTGATATGTCCCATACTATATTTATTGGTGTCAATCCTTGATGAGGTTTTTTAAAGTTGATGATCTTGCGGTTAGGTCTCATATCTAGTGATATGGATTCTATTTTGGCTAGCTTGTCTGCTTCCTCATTGAGGGAAATACCTGAGTGCAATTTTATCATATGTAACTTAAAGTTTAATTTCTGCTATTGCCTGATATAGTTGAAGGTATCTACTACTGACTGGTTTGGTTTTTTCCTCTTTTTGATACTATTGATATCCATAGCTTCTGTTAGGTTTGTTATCACTGCTTGGCTATTAGTATACAAGTTGACTGTAGTGTTTTTGCTTAATGTACTTATTGCTGTGGTTATGGCCATCAATTTTGCTCTTGTTGAGGAGGCATATAACTGTGTCTGTCCTTGGAAAGTGTGATGTGTTCCTGTCTTGTCCTCTATGATTCAGCCCAGGCCCATGTGTGATCTATTGCTATGGTTTGATACTGAGCCATCTGTGTATATTGTAGTATAGTGGCAGTTTCTCATGTGTTGTTGGATTGTTGTCAGGGTGTTTAACTTTTCTTTATTTAGTTCAAATATTTCACCAATGTTTGTTGTTTCTGGTTTAGTGTTGTCTATGGTAATTTGCCATAAGTTTTGGTTTGTTAGAGGGTTTCGGTCAGATCTATTAGCTCTTTTATAGTGGAGTCTGGGGATATTCTGCACTGCAGGGTATTCGTTGAGCTGTTTATGTTTTTCTTGAATAAAATGCGTGTCCTTTTTACTGGAACTTGGATCATGTGCTGTTTTTTGACTGCGAAGGTACAGGTCTCTATTGATGTGTCTTTTGCTTCATTCAGGATGTATTCAGTACATCTTTCTAGTGGTGATTGTTCTCCTATCCTAGTGTAGGGTTTGAAAACTACTGTGTTGGAACTGTCATTTTATTTCTTCTTACTGATGACTTCTTTGTCTTGCTTGAGTATTGCTCCCCAATGTGGTTTGTATAAGTCTCCCATTGCCAGAGGTCTGCTTTGATTATATGTTCAGTAGGTGCTTGATTAATCCTCTATCCTGTCTTGTATACTGACTAAGTTTGTGAGGTTCTCTAAAATTTCTTTATACTATTTTGGGGTACTCCTTTTCTTCATTTTGTTTATCACTTCCAATTCTCTCCAGTATAAGAAGTATGTTTCTATATAGTTGATAAGTTGTCCTATAAATATCAGGTTGTGTTTCCTTAATTTTTGTCTGTACTGATGATATACTAGTTTGGGTATTGCTTCTTTGATTGTGTCATCTATCTTGTCTATCCTTTGGAGAATTATGATTTTGGTGTTGAAATTGAATTGAAAGCCATGTTTCCTTAGTATCCAGAGAATATCATGGTCTAGATTTTGATCTGGCTTGAGGAAGGGTTGTATGTGATGTGTTGTTATTGCATCTGTTGACCAAAAGAGGTTTTGTAAATTTTGTAGTCCCATCCTGGATATCTGTTACAGCATCCCTTTATCTTTCATTCTTTGCAGCCAAGTCCTTATGTGCAATTGTAGTTATCTATCCCATATATGGTTCAGGTTGTGTTCCATGTAATTATATAAGAGAGTGTTGGGGATTGTGCTGGCGAGGCTGCACTTGTGTTTGTATTTTATTGTGATTTTTTCCATTAAGGAGTTACAATCACTTTCTGGAAGTACCATGTCATTTAGTAGGTATTCTATGCTGGGCATGAGTACATGATTTATAATGTATCACATTTGTTTGTTTGTGATTGCTTTCCATTCAATTAACTTGCTGGTTTTCTTTACTTTCTCTGCTATAAGCTGTTTCTGGTAGCCTTTTCTTTCTGAGCTATCCAGCCATATCCCTAGTAGTCTCATTGGCATGCCAGGCTTGCTTCCCATGACTGTCCCTCCTTTAAGTGTGAAGCTTTTTTCAAAATCTTTCGGTTGTCTGTTGATGATTATTAGTTGTGATTTTAGTGGATTAATATCGATATTGTTGTGGATGTAGAATTCTGTGGCAATGTTCAGGATCCTTTGTATTTCTTCTGGTTATTTGCTAGCCATGTTGTGTCATCCATATATGCAATGGCCTTGATATCTAAGTGTGTTTCGGTGATAGGCCCATTGATGTCTTCTTTTAGCTTCGTTGTATACCTGTATTCTCTTCTTGATGCTTTGATTTCTGTTAAGAGTGGATCGTAGAATATGTGCCATAGCAAGGGTAAGATTGTGTCTTCTTGATCGATGCCATCCAGTACTTTGTAGCTGGGGATTAGCCCATATGTTATTATGACCTGATTCTCTCTTTCTCTGAGTAATTCCTGTATGATGTTGATTATTTTGGATGGTAGCTTGATGCGCCTTATCACCTGTTTTAGCATTTCTGTGTTGACAGAATCATAGGCCTTTGCCATGTCTTGGCTCAGAATCCATAGTTTTTTCTTTTTTCTCATACTTGTTCAATACACAAGTTGATTATGTGTATGGGACCTTGTGTGCTGCTTCCTGATAGAGCTGTCCAGTTGGATTCATTGAGTATTTTATGTTTCTTACAAATATGTGCTAGGCAGTCACTAATGATCTTTGTGAAAATTTTTCTTCCTGCAGTGAGTAAAGTAATCGGTCTGGTTATTCCAATCCTGTTGTGCCATTCTGTTGATTTGAGTATCGAGTATATATGTCCTATGCTCCATTCTCTTGGTGTTTCTCTTTGTAAAAGAATTTTGTTATAAAAGCGTATGAGCCATGCTAGTGCTTTTGATCCTAGGTGTTTGTATACTATGTATGGAATGTTGTCTGGTCCTGGTGCTGATTTTGAGCTCCTGTCTTTTATTGTCTTTTTTAACTCTTCTACTGTAATGTGTTCTGTGAGACTGTTATACCAATTGTCTTGAATCTCCTTGCTTGGTGTGTATTGCCTTGACCATCTGGTTGAAGTGTCTACTGATAGAGTTTTCCTGAGACGAGTCCATGTTGCGAAGTGCTCTGAGGCTTTCTTTTTGATTTCTTTTGGCTCTGTGATAATCTTTATCTAGTTGTCTACTTCTACTATGAGTTTGTCAGTTATTATGAATCTATTCGGTCTTTCCATAATGCTGTTGATCATCTGTTTTTTGTTGTCCTGCAGCCACTATTGCCTTCTTTCTGTGTGTTGCTGTATCTCTTTGTTTCTCTGGTATTTGTTGATTATTCTTGCTGCTGTTTTGTATCATACTATGTATTCCCTGCATGTCTTTCTCCATTGAGTCAGGTAGTTTTGATAGTGGTTCGATCGCCACTCTTCGAGTTCAGCTATCAGCTCTGGGAAGGACTCCTGTGTCTTGGTCAACTGCTTTTTGATCAGCTGTTCGGTTTGGGGTTAGGTGTATCGATGCATCTCTGTAACATCTCTGATAATATCTGAATGTTCATAATTTTCCTATATATCATTGGGGCCTTACCTGCCTTCTTGCTTCTTTTCTGAGACTTTATCTTGGGTATGTGCCTATTTGTTGCTTTCAGTATGTGTTGTTTGAAAGTGTTCTATTGAGTGTCAATGTCTTCTTATTCCTTAGTGTTTACCTATTGTGTCCTTAGTTCAATTTCCTCCTTAAAATTCTCTCATTGTTTGCTATCTGTTCTGTGCCAATTGTATCTGTGGTTGTATCTGTGAATTTTTTGTTTCTTCTGCTTGTCAAGTTACCACATCTCTATTTTTGTAATTATGACTTTGTGATCACTTTTGTGCAGAAAATCTGGGTGATTCATTATATGGGAGTCCCTTATTTGCCAGGTGCTTTGTGGATGGTACCAGATTTGATCAATTCTGCTGGCTGCTCCTCTGTTGTTTTCCCATATATATGTTACTTGTATTGGGTTGTATGTTCTGAAGGTGTCTTCGAAGTTTCTCGTAATTAACCATACCAGTAGTTCTGATTTTTGCTGATGATTGTTTGACTTTTTTGTGCTATGTCTCTTGTCAATGTAAGGATTGGATGTGGTATTGAAGTCACCTTCTATTATTATGTGTGATGTCTTTTTCTCTGCTTGCATTATCTATTTTTGGATCGTACCCTCTATTGCTGACTTTACCCTCCTGTCATTGTTTCTTGATGGAAAATATATCCTATTATCCTTAATTTGTGTTTACCTGGGAAGGCCATGTCTAATGCTATTGCTCTGCCCTCTATCTCTTGTTTTTTATAAATTCTTCCTGCGATGTCTTCATGAATTGCTATGCATAGTCTATATCCGATCTTTCTTGTGAGATCCACTGAAGTTATGAGTTAATATCCTTGTTGTTTCCAGTGTTTAACCTGAACCTATCTCCATTGGTCTTTGTGATGATAATGATTTTCTATTTATTCTCTGCACAGAATTTTGTCCATAGTTTACGTTTATTCTCTTCTACCATGCCTCTTATATTATGTGTTACGAATGTCCATATTGAATGGTAGTTTGTTATTTTGTTGTTATGTGAAATAATGCTTTTGTTTGTATGTTTATCTGTATCTTGTGTTGTCTATTCAAAGGGATGTTGGATGTTTGATGCTGTGTCATTCGTTATACTACTTTTTCCTCTCTGGGGGTGCTCTTGGGTGTTGTCTGTCATATTATTGGGTGTGATTGTGTCCTGGGGGGACTGTCTGTTGGGAGAGCTTGAAGAGATTGATAGCTTCCTCCATTATAGTACTCATCTTGTTTAACTGTTGCTGATATGCCTCTTGTATTTCTCTGATCTCTTAGAGTTTCATGCTGGTCTCTGCTGTTTGTGCTTCGTCAGCACTAAATGTGTGTTCTTCTAGTTCTTCCATAAGTTTATTTATTCTCTCTGAATATCTATTAGTGCACTCTTGTTCTAGTGTGTCTACTCTCTCACTTAGATCCTGGAAATCCCTTTTCATGTTTTAGATGTCTCTCTGGATAGTTGTTAGGGCTTTCCAGATATTTTTGTCCAATTGATTGTTGTTGGGGTTTTGTCCATACTTCAGGATATTTACATAGTTTCTTGGATTTTCATCTGTTCTGAAAGCCCTATTGTTGTTGGGGTATGGGTTTGTTTTTCGTGGGGTTTGGAGTGTAATTCTTAGATTGTTGAATCTGTTAGTGTGTTGCCTTTGGGGGAGGTGTGCTGGTTTGTTTGGACAGGTGCGTAGGTTATGTTTCAGTGAGCTATAGATTAGACACAATTTAGTTTCACGGTTAATCCATTGTATCTGGATTCCTTTGATTACTGGGGCTACCGATTTCATGTTCGTAAGATCTTTCTCAGATTGAAAAGGGAGGATTGTAAATCTTTTGGTTTGGTTGTTGTTATCGTGTGAGATGTATACTGATTTTGCCTTTATGCTTGTGATTGTGACTGTCAAGTTTGCAGCAGTTATGTTTGGAGGTAATAGGGTTAGGGTTGCACTGTATCGCTCTCTCATTTCCTTAGTTTCATGTGTTCTATAAAATGGAAAGATTCTGCATATGTAAAGGCCTCTAGTAAGCACCCAGTTAATGATGGGTCCCTAAAGTATTTAGCATATAAAATTTCACAGATCACTTATGTCCCTTTTTGAGGAACAAAATTCATAGCTCTTCATTTTAATAGGAACAAAAGTCAAGAAATGCTATAAATCAATGATTTATATAATGGAAAACAATTATGAGTAGTTTTTTTATAGTTATTAATATAAAAATATTAATTTTTCCTAGTGAGAGACATTTGACTTATGTTCCTGCCTCCCCCTTTAGGGACCCATCTTTACACCCAGTCCTGACTGATTTCTACATAGTCAGATGTGTTGGAGAAGGTAATGTTTGCTGTTTGACAAGATCCTGCTCGTTGTAAGGTGATGTAATCGATGCTGATTTGTTTGTCAAAGAATTCTGTTAAGTCAGTTTTGGTGAAATGTTGGAGAATATTCCATACCCTGATAGTGCAAGAGTTACTATCTTGGGAGCCTAATGGGAGAATATTTCTGAATCTGGTATTCTCATTGTCTGTGATATTTGTATCACATGCTGCTTATGCTTCTTCTTGATTACCAAAAATAATAGCTATTTGTGGTTTTCTAATTGGGTATTCATATCTTACATATTTCAGGGAAGGAAGATGTGCCATTTTTTGTCTGATGAAATTTGTCTTTTCCTTGGCATTCTGTCCTGGGACCAGGTCCGGGTATGAAAGTTTTCCCTGGTCTGAGGATCTCTCTGTTTTTCCAGTGAGGTTAGGGAGGATGTATACTTTCTTTTCTGTTTCCTTGATTTTCGTAGGTGTATCCTATCTGTCTAGTGATCGCTGTCTGCTTGTCCTGGGTGTGTGACTCTTGATTATCCTTGTCTACTGACTCACAGACTGTGAGAGGAGAGGATATTCTGCTGTTCGGGTAGTCTTCTATAACTTTTATGGTCTTGACTGTTTCTTCGACTTCCATTTCTTCCATTGGTGTGGCTGTGTCTCTGTCCTCCTTCGCTTTTTTTTTGTCCATTGGTGTTTTTTTTAGTGGTGCTATCCTGGTTCCCATGGGAGAGTGTCTAAGTTGGGAGATGGGTGTTGTCGCTTTTGCTTTCAGAGTCATACCATTGTTCTTGCTGAGTTTATGATATTATATTCTGGTATTGTTTGCCTTGCTAGACTTCTCAATTGCCTTGTAGAGGCCATGTTGTTAGAGCATGCTACTTTGTAGCGGAAGATGAGTTCGTTTTATGTTTTTGCCTAATAAGGAAATTTTTCGATTTTGAGATTTTCAAGAAAGAGTTTTTTGATCTCTTCGCTTATATTTAATATTAATAAGACCTAAAAGTATATTAGTTCCACAATGACGTGTTTTTATTGAAAAATTGAAAATGAATTTTATAATATTTTACAGAATTTCAAAAAGTGACTAACTCATCTTTATACAAAAGTACTCTAAGTCAGATTTTGGGAACAATATTTCACTTCCCTAATGGATTGATAATAACCTCTATCTATCAGAATCATTGCCAACAGTTTGTCACTGTTGATTGTCCGAAAACCAATGAATTGCTAAGTTAAAAGGAGAAAGAAAAAGAACGATTGGGAAAAGGGGACAATTCAAAACCCATCAAAAAAATCCAAAAATAAAAACAACCTCTTCTCAAAAGGGATCTGCCTAATTGGAATAGTCTTCTTGCTTCACTTG
>CAJVPT010005184.1:0-12494 GCA_910592055.1 Acaulospora colombiana | reverse complement strand
GCCAGGTTCCTTCTAATGTCTAGAAAGGTGTAAATCTGCACTGGCCTGGTTGAAAGCTAGGAGAGTTGATGTTGGGTTCCTTGGTCTTACTGTGATTCAGATTTATTTTTGTTTTCCCTTTTCTTCAAAAGTTAATGAATAAAATACTAATGTTATTATTATGTACTCTTTTCCTGGTGACTTGTTAATAGAGCTTTATGTGTTGCTCCAAGTGGGGTGATGTGGTTGTGTTTTTCTTTACTATGTTTGCTGAGCTTGAAATGTATTATCCTTTTTTCTCTAAACAATTATCAAAAAAGGAAATTTTTAGAAAAATAGTGGATTAGCGGAAAAAGTTTTTTTTATCTTATCCATAGATCAATATATAATATATTTACTATATATAAGTAATTATATATATAATATTATTTTAAAGTAATCAAAAACTCTTTTCACTGATCCTTTGACCACACACAAAAAAGATGTTTGCAAGAAGTTTTAATACTTCTATGCTAATAGAGTCTTACTATTTTCTTTAAGCCAACTTAGAGAGTTCTTTTTAAAACTTCTTTATCTCTCCTCTATCTTATTTACAATCTTCTTTGGACAAACTGGATCCTTGTGACTTGCAAATTTCAGTTCCCACCTTTACTACCAATGACAAGAAAGTTCCTAAAAGGAAAAGAACTAACAGTGCAGTACCTGTCATCTCTTAACTATAGTGGAGAAACAATAGAGATTTTATCCTAGTCAAAAAACTCATCTTCTATCTTTTGACTGATATTGTAGTCTCTAAAAGCTACCTTTTCATGACATTCCAGGGAATTTTGCCTACTCCAGCTTGACCCTAAAATTTTGGGTAGCACAGATCTCACTGATTCTGATTGGCTAATATGAAACACATTGAAAAAGATTAATAAACAAGCTTTTATTGGTCATCTCACGTGTCTAAATATATTTTCACAGCTCTATAAGAATCTGAGATCTACTATAAGTCATATGTATTGATACAAGTGGATATAGGATACATCACTGATATATAATTAAATACAAGAAAGAGTCCGTCCAACTATAACAAAGGTCACAAGAGCTTAATTGATCTTTTTTTTAAGTCAGAGCCACCTATATTCTAATTATATATCAGATAGGTTCTCAACCACTACTACTTGGAAAAGTCTAAACCAAAGAAAGTATGAAGCTAGCAAGAATATTCAATAGTAAAGCTTATGCATAAAGCAACTTAAAAAGTTTTCATTCTATCTTTAAAAAATCTCAAATTGAAAGACTAGAAGGTTAATGTTACTTCACCAATTGAAACTTGAGTCTGAAAATATTAGTAGTAATGTGTGAGTCAGCTGAATAATTTGAGAGATTTTTATTGATTGCTAATACCAATGGCCATTAGCAAGATATATCTACCATGAGACTAGATGCTATCCTTCTTATAAGGAATTAAATCTGAAATAAGAGATACAAATGAGTAAGTATATCTATATTTGAATAGAAATGAATTTAATTAATAATATACTGGAAGACTCTCAAGTCATTTATGCAAACATCAATAGATTACCTGTGCCTTCCTAGTTATTTCCTTTCCACAAGCCTTAAAATTGTAAAGTCTCTCCTTTGGCCACCAACTTATTTCTATAAAGACTTAGTAAAAGTTTTTCTTCCCCTACCTTCCTATAAAAGAATCCAGAACAAGATAGGTATGTATCAAGAAACAAGACCAACACGTATTCAAAATGATATATGACTATCTAATTTTCTTTTTAGTTTATTTTATTTTTATTTTCATAACACCAGTATACTTTAAAGATACTGGTTTTTTTTTGTAAAAAAAAGGGCAATAAGCCTCGATATAGCTTTAGAAATAGCTTTAGCTTATTGTTATCTTTATCATTCCTGAATATACTGTATATTCTTATGATTGCACTTTGTACAATGTATATATATAATTTGAAAAAAAAAAATTTTCAAAGTAAATAAAAATTACAGAAAAATCTTCAAGTCAAAAAGAATCATTTTTAAAATATACTCAAAAGTATCCAACAAGTGTATATTATAGTTTAACAAGTAACTTATCCTAGAATATTATATATAAAACTTCAATCCCTTAATATACTATTAAAAATACAGTATATGGGTATACAGTAATATTTACAAATTTGATCCAAATCTGTTTGATCCATGAATTGGATATGAATTGGATCAAATCAAATTTCAAAATTTTTAATTCGATCAGATTCAGATCAAATCAAATTTTAAATTTACAAAATTATTAGATTCAAATTGGATTTGGATCAAACCCAATATAATTCAAAACAGATATACATCAATCTATATAAATTGCTATATAATTATTTAATTTCATTTAAACAACTATCTAGAAAATTAAAACAGGACTATCTAGGAAATTAAAATAGTTTTTTTTTTTAAAAAACAATATAAAAGGCAAGTTAAAAAAAATTCAATACTTTACTCTTTTTGATGATTTTTTAACCATTTCTTTCAATATTATAGTTTTACTGCTTAATTACTTTCATTATATCCTTTACTTTTGCTTAATTTATTTCTTTTAAAAATAGAATATGAAAATTCATTTGATAACATATAAATTGTATATGATGAAAGTAGCAGTTTAACTAGTCATGACAATATTGATATTGAAAATGCTAATACAAGCAATCTATCGGAATTGGCCTCAATTACCTCAACAATTTCTAGAAGTAAAGTATGGGAATACTTTACAAGAAGTGCAAGTTTTAAAGAGAACAGAAAGGCTACTTGTAAATATTGCAGGACAATATATACTTATAGTGGAAGCAGTACTTCTAATCTAATAAAACATCTTGAAAAAATGCATCTAACAAAATTAAATATAATAACTGACAATACTGAAATTGTTAATTTTTTTAAAACAAAGGTAATTTCAAATAATTTTTAAATTTTTAAAAAAAATACCATTAAATTTTTGTATTTATATATAGTGGATATATGATTCAACAAAAATGAAAAAAAAACTTGTTCAATGGATCATTATCAACTAGCAACCTTTTACAGTTTTCCAAGAACCAGCTTTCCTTACTTTCATCTAAATATTAGCACCAGATACAAAAATACCATTAGCTACTTCTATTAAGATCTGTATAATGAACTTTTATTTAAATAATTAAGAAAAAATTCAAAAGATGTTGCAAGAAATAGAAAGTCGTATTTTATTTACACTTGATATTTGAACATCAGTTTCAATGAAAGCATTTTTAGGTATAACTGCCAATTTTATCAATAAAGATTGGAGAATGCAGAGTATAATAATAGACTTTATACAGTTGTGGGGTATCCATTCGAGTGAAAGTATTAAAGAAGTATTTTTATTGTGTTTAAAGAAATTTATGATTCAAATGAAGGTAAATTTATTAATATATTTAAAATAAATATAATATAAGGCTAAAACAGTTTATTTAATTTTAAAGATTCTGGGAATTACAACCGATAATGCTACAAATAATATTGCATTTGCTAAATTGGTAGAAGAATGAAGTAAAACTCAAGCAATATTTTTTAATGCAACAAAAAATCATTTACAGTGTTTTGCACATGTTATTAATTTAAGTGTACAAGAAGCTTTAAATATATTAGAAGAAAATCTAAAACAAGTAAGCTTATACAATATATACAATATATTATTTTTTATATTTATACCATTTGATATAAGCCTTCACCTATGGTTTTGTATTTACCTTGTAAATATGAACATTTTGGACTTCTCTATATTTTTTTAGATATGCCTTTATAAGATTCTTATTAACTTTTTGATCCATATCTATTAGACATATATGTCAAATCTCAGTATCCTCTTTGGTTTTAGGTTCTTTAAAAACTTTTTTATCTAGGTTTCTTTTTTATTTCTATTTCTTGAGGGTAGCCAGGGATGTTATGTGTTGAATTACAAATTTGTCTTCTTTTCAGTTAACTTCTCTATATATCTTGTAATATCTTCTTCTTCTTGTATACAAAAGACTAATCACTCATTTCCATTAATGAATTCTTTTTTCAACAGGCTTCTTTTTTCTTGTGGGAGTTTGAGGATGTTACTTAAGTATGCTTTGGTTTCATCTTCTATTTCTTCTGAAATATTAATTGCCATTGCTCCTAATTTATATGTTCCTTTCTTCTTTATAAAATATAGGTTTATTGATGATGCCATGTCTCTATTCCTAATAGTATAAGAGCTGTGTTCACTAATACATTGTCTTTTGACTGTTTCTTGGAGTTCTTATAATTTCAACTCTTTTGTCTCTTATGTGCATGTCATTGTTACTTCATTGTCTACTATTAAATCATTATCTACTTGTTTGATAATCTCCTTTGATTGTCGGTCTGGTTTAGTATGGTTTACAGAATTTTTAATAATTTCCATGAACTTGTCTTTGATATAGGGCTATAGGAGATCTTCTTTTATCTCTTTACCTTGTTACCAAAAATATATGATGTACTGAGTTAAAATTCTTTCCTTGTGAAAGGTTATTATATCAAGCCTAATATCTTAGCTATAATGCTGTCTAAAATTGTATATGTGTCTGGTAATGAGACTATTGATTCATTGAGTTCACTATTTCTTAGTTGCAGTAATTGTTGTGAGGTCTATAGGATAGAGTGTTCATCATATTTTCTTGAGAGGATATTTACTATATCCTCTTCTTTCCTATTGATTATTTGTAATATATATTATATTCTATTTATATTTACTAACTCAACTCAACTCTATTGATAAATCATGTAAATACTTATTTGTATTTATCGATGATCTATTTTTAGATCACAAATAAACCTTTTTGAGATTGTTATTATTTATGTGTTTCAATTAGGTAATATGAAAAAATCTTATTTATTGTTTTGATGTATTTATTTATTTATATTACCAATTTTATCTTACTTTTGAGAATTGTTATTATGCTTGTATAGAGTGTCAATAAACTTGTTTAGATAACAAGTAATATGTATACGTGTATATTTTACTTGTTACTTTTATGTGTATACTTGTTTTGCTTGTCTAATTTTTATGTATTTGTGTTTATGTGACAAGATAAGGAATAGGTATATTGTTTATATGTATATGTAAGTTTAGACTGTCTTGTCTTTAGGAAGCTTTGATATCCTTCTGGATCTTTGAATAACTAGAGCAACTTGATTTATCAAGTAGGCTTAGTTGCTTTTTGGGTTTCTTACAGTATTAAGAAAGGTATTAACCTGTACTGGCTTGGCTGTAAGCTATGTGAAGTTGATATTGGTCCCTTTTTCTAATTGTAAATCAGTTTATAGATTTCTTTTCTTTTTCCTAAAATTTTAAGAAAAAGAAGTAAAAGAAAATTAATAAAGCAGTATATACCTCTTTTCTTGATGTTTCTGGATAACTTGTTGTATGTGTATTGAAAGTGCCTAGTAGCTTGGTTTAAAGGATATGTTGTGTTTTCTTGTATATTTGAACTGGTTCACTTTTTCCAAGAAAATTATCAAAAAAGGAAATTTTTGAAAAAAATGAGGATCAGTGAAAAGAGTTTTTCTTTTTTTACTGATTGAACTATTTTTCTTACTTTATTCAAATATATTATAATATTTTCAGCTTTGAAAAATTATACCTATATCTTTAACTAACTTCAATACTAGAAGTATTAAGATATCTCTGTCTAATAGATTATATATGAAATTACAAGTAAATAGATTATTAGTTTACTAGTGTCTGATTTGTACTTGTTTAAGTCTAATAACTGTTGTAACTTCAGCTAGTCCTTAATTATTGAGTCTATTGTATAATCTTATTATCTGACTTTCTCTTTAAATCATCCAAATACTTTTCAAGTTATAAATTTTTGAATAATATATAACTCTATTTAATATTGATTCACTGAGGACAGTTTTATTCTTAAAGAGCTTTTTATATGCTGTTGTTAAGATGTTACATATTTGTATTTAAAACTCAATTCTTGATATTAGAATTCTGTTCAATATATAAAGTATTTGTTTATCTGTCACCTTTTTATTTTTTAGAACTTTGATAACTATGTTGATTTCTCTCAATACTTTTTCCTTAAGTTCAATTGCAGTCTTTTGATTGCTTGTCCATATTCCTAGAAACCTTGCTTGTTCAGTTCTATCTAGTTCTCTGACTATTTTTTTTGTTAATATCTGCTTGAACTTCTATTGGATATTAATTGGAATTATTAATAGTAACTAGCATTAATTTGTTACTATTAATTTGAGAGTCATTTGCCTTATAGAAAATCTAGAATTTTTTCCATATCTTTTTTAGATCTAGCAATTAATATAGTATTATTTATAAAGGAAATAGTTATATATCAAGACTTTAGTTTTCTTGTATTATTTTTTATTAGAACTGGAATTTAGAAAACTGTCTTTTTGTATCTCTATTCTTTATTTTTTTGAATCTTGTATAGAAGAAGATTGTAGAATATTCTTTACATTAGAGAGAAAATGATTTCTCCTTAATTGATTCCATTTTCTACTATTATTTAACTTGGTGTTTTCATAAATGATTTTAAACTTCCTATTTTGAAACAGGTTTATTACTATATTAATAAAGCCAGCTGAAATTTTAATTTTTTTTATTGCCTTTTTTAATATATTTAGACTAATAGTATTATATGTCTTAGCTATATTCTAAAAAAGTATCCAGAGTTCTTTTTTACTTTCTTATATATCTTTACATATATTGTTCAAGATCTGAATAGGTTTAGCTATACTTTTACTAAAAAGTTCTGTATAGTTGAGATCTTTAAGAATATTGTTTCTCTTATAGATATTTCCTAATCTGTTAGTAAGAATTTTGTAAAGCACTTTCTTATTACTTTTAGCAAAACTATGAATCATATATTTGTTAAGTTATATATTCATGGTTTCAGTTTTGTAATTAGATAGATATAGTTCTATTTTCATTACATTAGAGTTATTTCCTATCTTAAAAAATTGATAAACATTTTTCTCAAATATTTTTTTTCTTTAGATCTTAATATTTTCAACATTTCATAACTGATCAACACAGTTCTAACAGAAATATCTAAAGAGGAGTTGAAAAGAGTAATCAAAGATAGAAGTACAAAGTTCTTTCCAAGAAGAAATCATATTCTATACTTAGCATACAAGAAACTGGGCAAACTGATCTTGGAAGAAATTAAGAATATTTTCAATTGAATCATCAAAGAAGGTTCTATATCCAAGGAATGAAGCAAAGGAGCCATTTATTTGATATCCAAACTAAAGGATTGATAGAACAATCTAGATATAACAAGACCAATCATATTATTGGATGCAGGAAGAAAAATCTTTATTAAGATTTTAACTGATAGAATTGCTTTATGCCTAACAAAAAACAAGATCTTATCAGAACTAAACTGGGCTGCACTGCTAGGATGCAGCATATAAGAACCTATTCACATAATAAACAATATTATCAAGCATACCAAAGAAGTAAAAAAACAAACATGGATCCTCAACCAAGATATGTCAAAAGCATATGATTTAGTGAACTTGGAGATGCTAACCAAGGCCTTAGAATGAATAAAGATTTAAATACAGATAATTAATATTCTATGCAACATCTTCAACCAGTGACAAAATATAGTCCTCATATATCACAATTCAATAGAAGAATACAAGGTCAATAATGATATTGATCAAGGAGATATTATCTTTCCACTATTATAGAGAATTTTCTATGATTCATTAATCACAACAATTAAAAAAAACTTTATAGGCTACACAATAACAATCAAATCCTATAGGGACTTCAAACTAAGATGGAAAAATAAAAAAGTAAATATTGTGGTTAATGCCTATATGAATAATACTATATGGATTACAGATAACTGAGAAGAGCTACAACAAATCATTAAAAAAGCAGAAGAGTTCTACAAAATAAATAACATAAAAATCAATCCACAAAAGTCCCAGCTGCTAATTATCAATGGAAAAAATGACGATTTTATATAAGGCATAGAAATGGAAGATCAAATTATCAAAGGTTGTTCACAAGGAGTATCAGTAAGAATCTTGGAAGTCTGGTATAACAGTTTAGGGAAAAAAGACTATCAAAAAACTCTAATCCAACAAAAGTTTAGGAAGACTAGGGAACTTATAGGAATGAAGCATCTAATTGACAAACAGATACAGTATATAATTAATCATTTTCTAATCCAAGTGCAGATTATCTGTACAATGATATGATACTTCTAGAAAAAACATGCTATCTTCTCATGAATAGCATCACAACAATCTTTAATACAAACTAGGTCTCATTAGAACAACTCTAAATGACATTTTCTTCAACAGATATGAATATAACTTAATACATCTCTGGGATAGACAACTCTTTTTACATATTACTAACTGGATGAACTAAATCAATAAAAACAACATAACTGGTGAAATAGTAAGAAACAAACTCCAAATTCTACAAAATAAATTCTGGTTTACCAAACCTGTTCTAAACAAAATGGAACAACCATGGAAACACCTAGGAAAAAGCCTAACACATAATACCATTTGGTTCATGAGAAGATATAGTTTTACATTTGATCTCAACAATGAAAACAACAATATTACACTTATTCAAGAAATAGATACTCCCATAGAAAAGATCATGAGCAAATACTTTTACTCAAAATACTGACACCACTTACATAGATATAATATACTCTTCATTGGACAGCTGTTAAATGCAAATAGTATAAAAATATTAAAATGGTGCCAAATCATAAGAATTGAAAGAAAAACATTTCCAGGCCCAACCCCTAGATGGTTTCTAACCTTGAGCACCAAAATTAAAAAAATGTTAGAAGCAAAAAAAATTTCAATATGACAAGCAACAGCCAATACTTTTAAACAAGGAATCCCCACAATATATTATAACACAATCAAATCTCATTGAATCTACACATAGAAAGATGGAGAACCAATAATTGGAAAGAAACAAAAAAGAATAGACCAAAACATAACAAGATATAGATATTATATCCAAGCTCCAGAGAATTCCCCACTGGAAGCATGTCAAGGCTATATGTTAAACATTCTAAATATCAATAGAGGAGAATATAGTTTACTGCAACTTGACAACATTCAATTACTATACTTGTTAAGAAGAACCTAACATCTACAGAAAACAACACCGATATGAAGGAGTGCAAATAGAGAAAAAGAACATTCTCAAATTCCCTTACCATAACTCTTGCTGAGTACACCCAGATATCAGAATCATTTACATAATACAAGGATATAATAGTTAGCATATTGGCTGAAACACAAACAAAAAATAGAAAAAAAGATAAAATTTTCAACTGTTCATAGACAAATATAGAAAATCAGGGAAAAAATTAAGAATTTTGCTATCTTTAATATTTATACAGATGGATCCCTCACAAACTCAAAGGACAAATACTACATAGACCTAGATTGGATTATTATCATTCCAGACCTAGAAGAACACACATTCCAAGGATATATTTAACGATATCCCTCATTCACTAGAACAGAGATAGCAGCTATTGTAATGGCTCTAAGTATATTACCTGTTTATAGCATAGCGAACATCTACATAGATAGTCAAGCAATAATCAATGAAATAGAAAAGTCCTAAAGGAAGACAAAAACAAGATCATAAAAAATAAAAAAAATTCAAGCCTTTTACTTCAGATCAAAATCCTATACAAGTAAAGAAAAATCAAACTATAGCTATATAAGGTGAAAGGCTACTCTGGAATCAAATACAATGAAATAGTAGATCAGCTAGTACAGATATATGCATAGAAAAGTATAAAGCCAGGAGAGAATGAAATTGAAATTGCTAGAATTAATAATCTAGAGATAGGCATAGCATTACAATAGAACAATCACTTCACTGAATTTCCTATAAAAATAATTATACAAAAGCTCACAAATACCATCCATTCGGTAAAATAGCATCTCTTGAATAGAATTAGATGCAATTTTAATGAATGAATAATTAAAGAAATCAACTGGAAAACAACAATAGCATATCTATAACCCATGAAAATATATAATCACCACACAGATAGGGAATACCAGAAACTAAGAAAGTTCAATCTTAGCCTTTGGAACAATAAACTATTAACCAAGAGCAAGCTACATACAAGGCTTTCATCTATCTACAAAAATAACAAATACAATAAATGTGGAGAATCAGAAATCAGTACCCATCCTTTTCTTTGTCAATAACTCAGATCAAAAATTAAAAAAGTCCTAAAGGACATACATAACTATAACCTGCATAAAAAATCAAATAGAAGAAAAAAAACTTCAACTCTTTACCATTCATTTCTTAAATAAAAATAATCTGAAATATAAGGAATATTTGATAGCAAATATCAGAGAAGCTTTCTTTAAAGGACTCATATATAGTCTCAAGATAACCATTCCAGATAAAATAGAAAGGAAAAACTGTATAACAAAAATCTATCTCAAGACTATCAAATACCTGTATCAAATATGACAAAGATGATGTGAAACCTTTCAAGAGTGAAAAGCTAAGGAGAAAATTACCAGACAAAAAGAAAAATTAGCAAAATATGAGACAAGAAAAGAAGACTCTACCTTTATAACTAGGGAAAAATACATAAAAAACCAATTCATATGCCTGATCAATAAGTTTATGAATTATTGAATTACAAACCTTATATACAACTTCTACATATTCAAAATTTTTTTCAGCACTAGCCCAGCCTTGGCAGGTTAGCTCCCCATCCTGGGAGTAGCACAAGCTGCAAGGTGAGTATCTCCATATAGAGGAATTCTATTGAGTTTTATTTGGTAGTAAACAGGTAGTACATCCTAGAATAGCTTCTATGTATTAATACTATATAATTAGAAATAAAGCAAGGCTGAGCCAGTATTAAAAAAAAAAAAAAAAAAATTCAACAAATTTGATTATATTATTAAAAATTTTAACTTTAGGATTTTATTATAATATATACTGTATATATATATAAATAAAATATTGGAACAGAAAATCAGCCTTATTTATTAACTTGATACAGTAATTTACAAATTTAATTGTAGAAAATACATATTTATATCATTTATGTTAACAAACATTCCTAGAACCCTACTTTTAAAGGATCCACTGGATGGTTTGTTGCTTGGAAATATCCGATTGAATTAAATTTCTACTACTACCTATCTAATAAACCTAGACATTCCTATTTTTAGATTTTTAATCCTTCCGGATTCCTTCCAACTAACTTGCCAGGCTTGACTTGCTAGTTTCGTGAAAGGAGAAGTATACCTTTCAAATGGTTCTGATGGACATGACACTGTTGCCAATTTTGATACCTTTCCTGGATTTGTTTATGTTCAGCAATGTAGATTGTGCCTTTTATAGGGAGAAAAACCTACTTGGAACTGAAAGTGAGAAAATCTTGTTTGTATGAAACCAGAATGGAGATGATTAGTGTTTTCTTAAACCTGGTTGTGTTTTGCATCATAGACAGTTTTTTCATTCCATAAATTTTTCACATGGCCCTCATGTGATATTGAACTATGGACCTTGTGATTGCGACTTGGGAGTACTATTACTGTGTTATAGATTCATAGGTCTATATATAAATTAAATATTATTATATTTATAATATAGAAATAATAATCTTTGTGATATTATTTTAGAAAAAATAAAAAGGGGATACAATATTCCTCCTACTTTAAAGAATTTTTTATGACCTACTTTTGAACATGGTTATATATCAATACAAAAGTTATGCACTCAGCTCCAAAGTTTGCTCAAACCTCAAACTTGAATAGAAAAAAAATCCACCAATATTTTAGTTAGTATATGTATTAATAATACAATATGAATAATATAACATAAATAATAAACAATAGAACTAATCTTTAAATAATTATTCAAACTATAAAAGAGTTTTATCATATTGATTATATCAATATTAACTTTTAAAAATTATAATTAATTATTTTCAATAATTTAATAAAGAATTTTTAGCAAGGAATCATTATAAATAATCAAAGAATTTAGGGTTGTCAATCAAATACAGTACATCCATCAAAATTTTAGAAATATGATATAATAGTTCAGGTTTAAAAAACTATTAAAAAATTTTTATAAAACAAAAAATAACTAATATATGAATACTGATAAGCATAAAAAATACATAGATAAGTAAGCTTAATATATAATATATTATTATTATTATTATTTTTTTAATTGCTGGCTTAGCCTTGCTTTATTTGAATTTAGTAGAAAGTTATATATGTCTATACTATGACTACATTTGTTTACCAAATAAAGCTCGATAAGAAGAATCCTACCTCATAGCTTGTTGCCACCCTTTCAGGGAACTACCCTGTCAAGGCTGGGCTAGCACTATATAAAATTTTCAATAAATGATAGGGGTTGTGATCGATCTAATACTATTATGAATATATTTATTAACTAAGCTAGTGAATTGTTCTTTTATGTGTTTCTCTCT
>CAJVPT010005183.1:0-12500 GCA_910592055.1 Acaulospora colombiana | reverse complement strand
GGCTTTTTTAAAACTAGTTCAATTAATTTTATCTTATCAAATATTTTTTAATATTTTTCACTTTTTTCTTCTAATTTAACTATTCCTGAATTTTACCCATTTATACACTTTTCATAATTTGTTTCTTATTATATGAATATATTAATAATTCCTTATATTTGATAATTTTTTATATTTTGAATTTAACTGTCAATTCTTTATTCTTTCTTGTTTCTTTTTCTTGTTCATATTTTAAAATCTCTTTTAAACTGTATATTCAATTCAACAAGCCTTTTGGTGTTATCATATTATAGAAATATAAATTAGTACAATATTATTTACAAATCAGTTGAAACACTTGAATTGATTTTAAATGTTTTTAAATATTTCAACAAATCCTTTAACTATAAGTAATTATAATTAATACTATAATTATTTAACATAAAATATTTTGCTGAAAAATGCTTCTTTAGAATACTAACTGTAATTATATACCATATATTTATTCTTCTTTAGTAAAGTTTCCTGGATCAGTCTTATTTTCTTCAGATAAATGAATATTTGTTTTTTCAATTAAATCAATTAATTCATTTTGATATTTGATAACTTTCTTAGACCTTTATTCAATAAGTATCCATATACTTTTAATTTTTTATGTTCTTTTCTTAATTATTCATTAAAAATTAATACTTGAAGGTAGTATAAATATAAAATATTATTAATCTTACTTTATTTAATTGACTATTTGCATATGTTAACTCTTTTTACTGATCCTTTATCCATATACAAAAAAGATATTCACAAGAAATTTTTTATTTCTTTACTAATAAAGTCTTAATACTATCTTTAAACCAACTTGAAGTTTTACTTCAAAAGATACTCTCAAACTCTTTCTCTTGTTTATATTTGTTTTCAAACAAAAACTTGACTTCCTGTGATTTAGAAAAGTCAAGAAATATCTTCTCTACCAATAGCAAAAAAGTTCTGCAAAGAAGAAAAACTAATAATATAGTACTTGAAGTCCTTCATATTGAAGTATGTCTATAGAAGTTTCTAACAGTGGGAGGCAGTGAACATAAAACCACATTTCAAGGTGTCTGCCCATTATATCTTCTCTCTTATAGTCACTCAAAATTTTTTGATTTTCTAGAGAATTTTGCCTACCTCAGTTTGACCCTAAATTTTAGGTAACATAATTCATTGCAAAATATGATTGGTAGATATGAAACACATTAGTAGCTAAATATAAACAAGTTTCTACTGGTCACTCATGTATTCCAATGATGTCATTGATGAAAGAAAGAGAATCTATTGATGTGAATCCTCCATTCCTTCAAATGAAGTGTAACTGAAGCAAAGAAATCATGAGGCTATTGGAATAAGCACTAAATTCCCTAGGTAGTAAAAAGACAATTATTTTTTAAGCCAAGATCTTTAACTTTTTTTTTATCTTGATCAGGCAAAGTATATGAAGAAGGTTATTTTCTTATCCTGGTCAGACAATAAGACTGAAAAATAGAAGACTATGAGCCACTATCCTTCTCTAAAATTGAGAATGCATTTCTTTAGACATTGTGTAATATATCATAATTGATGAGGATCCCCATATTTTTGAGACCCTCCCATCATTGCAAGGCAAAAAGACTGTTAAGAAATCTGACTTTTTGGACAATGGAAGATACTAACCAGTAAAATTCCTTTAACTAGGTATAGCTACTGAAAGATATCAGTAGTTATACAATATAACTGAAAGGTTATATAAGAACCTGGGATTCACTATAAACTATAAAGGTCTACATGGATAGATAAAAAATCAATATCAAAAGAAAGGAAGTAATAAGCAAAATATTAGATCTGAGTAGGTGATAAGTATCTCAGATGGTTGCAAGAAAATAATTAAGATCACGAATGGATAAGTTCAACAGACAGTCAGGAATAATAAGAATATTCTAGAAGGATTGTTCCTAATGAGAGAAGATTTTTTAGCAAAGGTTCTTTGAAGGACATGAAGCCTTTAGAGAATAATAGGCAATAACAACCTGCTAGCAATGATGGGTAAGTTAGGAAGATCTTTACCCAAAACTTATTCCAAAATGAAATATTATTCCCAAGGTCACACTTAGAGACTTAAGCTCATTTAAGAATTGAAAGCTATTGATGAGTGAGTCAGCATGAGATTTAGTTTAGCCATAATATAATTGCCATTATATCTCTATTAGTTTTTTTAATGATTAATAAACACACTATGCTAGCCTGACCATGGGTTTTTTTTTAAAAAAAAAAATTAATTGGCTATTTGTATATAAGTGATAATTTTATACTTTCAGTTTTCCAGTTTCTGCTTTTTGATATCTTCCTCTTTGATAGTGATATAAAGTATCTAACTATTTATTTATTTGCTTTTATGAAAGATTAAAACATGAAGCTATGGATTTTATTAATTTAGGTATCAACTTTTATAATATTTTTTTATTAATATTACTTAAAAAACTTTATTTATTCTTAGTTTGTATTTGTCAGGAATAGTTTTCATTAAGGCTTTTATTTATGCTCTTGTTTCTTCTAATTTTGGCTCATCTTTAATAACCAGTTTTATCAGTTTTGTCTTTTTACTACTTTTTTTAGATTAAATTCTTTAGCACTTTTCTAAACTTAGCAAACTTTTAAATTTTACTATAGATTCTATAACTATTATAAAATAAAGTTTAGGTTTTATAGATTTAAACCAATAAATTTTCTTTTTTAAATTTTTTATTTTATTTTTTTGATGTTCTGATTCTTTAAAAAACTTGTTGTTAATATATTTCATTAAATCTAATTATTTTACAAATTCAATATTTTCTCTTTTTAGTTTTTCAACCTACACATGTAATTCCTTATTTTTCAAATAAATTGATTAATTAATTAGGATAAATTTTAACAATTTGTGAATAATTTAATTCTAATCTTTTTTAATGTTCTTTCTGATTCAAGTTTTAAATGGCAATTCAACTTCTAGCATTGATATTTGTACAACTTTAGATACCAATATTTCAGACAATGCAATAAATAATTTTCTTTTAAGAAATTCAACTATCATGATAAGAATTGAAGATTTGATACTAGGTATTACTAAATGAACTGTTGTCATTTCTAATACAATTGATATGATAAAATTTGAAATAGCAAGGAAGATTGTAAAGATTATGAAGATGAAAATAACTGTTCTTTATAAAAAGTGTATCCAGTTAATTTTTTTTGTTCAGATATTTTAGATATATTAGCAAATTAATAAAAAATTATTTAAATAAAATTATTTATATTGTTTTAATACAATTTGAAGCTGTATATAAAATTATACTATTATTATCTTAGCACAAAACAATATTTCATACATAGCCCTAAAGCAATAGATTGTTGAAAAATATATACATATAGCAGCAATTTTGACTTTTTCTTCTTTTTAAGAAGAAGGAAGGAAACCAATATAAACTGATTCACAATTAGAAAAGGTGAGCCAATATAAACTTCACAGAGCTTGCAGCCAAGCCAATACAGGTTGACACCTTTCTTAACACTATAAGAAATCTTAAAACAAATAGGTTTGCTGGATAAATCAAACAAACCTCAAATTCTTCAAGACCCAGAAGGACATCAAAGCTTCCCAAGGTCTAAGTAGCTAACGTACATACTCTACCTCTACATACACCAAAACACATTACCAGAGTAGTGTAAACATATATATATGTATATAAAGCTGTTGTCAAAACAAGTTTGACAAAAGTCCAACACAATAGCACAACAAGTGTAACTTAAATTAGTAAGATCATCAAATACAATCATCACAATAGAAAGTGATTAACATAAACAGAGTATTAGAGTCTGTAAAAAATACAACAAAGTCAGTATAAACAGGTAAACAACCTAAGCAAAAAAGGAGAAATGACACATGCCTAATCAAAACAAGATAAAGACATTGCTGTGGACTAACTCAATGAGTTTGTCACTAATTCATAGTGTCTTGCATAATCCAGATGTCTCACAAATACTCACAAAGAAGAGAACGCCTTCTATAAAGAACACTTAAGAAAGGCAAAGGCGTGGTGATTGACTTGGCCGAAGGTAAGTGTTTCTTTATTATGTTTTGTTTCTTTGAGATATCACTAACTCTTATCTCTATTCTCAATAAGGGCTGTTTTTCCTAACACATTCAGCTCTACCTTTTTGGCATACATTAGTATGCTATTTATACTTTTTAACTAATAATGGACTATCTATTTTATAATCGGCTATGCTAACCCTAAGCTTTGCTAAACTTTTTATTCTCTTTTTATACACATAGTTCTCTTATCAATACCCAAGCCTTATCTATAGTTTCTTACCTTGTGACATATAATCTTTTATGTCAGACTTTCAGGTTTTTGGATCTAGACCAATATGTATAAATTGCATCACCCACATAATCCATAACAACATATACAAAAAACAAGATTATAGTAAAAAAACAACAGGCATTACATATAAAAGCTTGTCAACAATTACTAAAATAGTACTAAGAATACATATTAATCCACTTATATGACTATTCATAATATAATACAACAATATGACAATAATATCAATCTACACATATACCTTATCATGAATAAAGCAAAGCAGATACTTCAGATAGTAAACAATAGAGAAGATAATATTATTGACACACTAGTCCAATTGGCAAAAAAGTATAATGAAATAGACAAACTATGGACTATGCAACAAATTACCAACCAAAAAGGTATAATCAATCACAACAGTGTGATAGCAGATGCTCCAGAAACATGTACTATACTGAACAGTATTATTGCCAAAATCCTATGAATAGATAATACAATATTTCACAAGGAATGAATCCTTATACAACATATCACCTTTCTTTGGCATGAAGAAAAAGAAAAGAAAGAAGATCCACTTCAACCCTATATAAAAAATAAAAACCTGGACATAATCAAAGAAAAGTTAACAAAAACACCACTCATTCTAATGGAGATCACTACCGATGTAGAAAATAGATCAACATTATATAATGAAATAACAATAGTGAAAGATCAAGAACAGGAGAAAATAAAAGCAGAAACTCTTAAAGATAAAATTCAAGGTCACAATATAAGCGAATGTAGCTCTTATGCTATAAGAAACAGGCAAGCAACCCCAGCACTAAATCCCTATTTCATAAACAAAAAGGGCAAATACAAAGTAGGAGCAATGACTGCCAATATTCCAGAAAACAATGAAAAAAAAACCAAGGCATACTTGAGTAGCATATTGAAATTGCCACGAAACAAGTGCAACTTTCTTCACAAAAAATTTATCAATAGAAATGAATGGTAGAGTTTCCATTTGGAGGAAGAAGAAGATTTTCTCAAATGTTTAGAAGAGATAAACAGAAAGAAAGAAGTTTTCAGTCTACAATAACTCAAAAACTAAGGCATCAATTTAACATAAAATATAAAGATATTAAATAAGAAGATCTTTCAATTAAGAAAAGAAAATATATGACATGTTAGCTTAATAGATATAGCATACAAAACTTCACAACATCTTATAAAAGAATATCTCAAAAGATATGCTAAGGTGTGAAATATATATATCTACAAGGTTAAAACAAAAACAAGGGTCAAGGCTTATATCAAGTAGCATAGCTATCTCAAGACAAATCAAGAAACATTATGGATAACTCCATTAGAAACAGAAACTACTAGAGCTATCTTTTTCAGGAAAGAATTGATAGACAGAGAGATTAATGACATTCTAATAAAAAGAAATAAAAACTTTGCAAGACTACTAGACATAAACAAGTCCTACTCAAGTTTGATAACTAGGGTACTCAATGGTACAAAAGCTAAAGTATGTTACACTCCAAGAAACCCCTTTATACTAAAGAAACAAAACTTCACAGTCATATGTTTTGCATCAAGAGAGGCCCTTAACAAAGCCTATAAACAATATATCTTCTTATAAGGGCTATGCCTATTATGGAGTGTTAAAAATACAGTAACAAAAAATGAAAAGATCTATGATATTGAAAGAAAAAGAGCTATAGTACAAGATATAAAAGTTGAAATAGACAATAAGGCATCTATAGACTCATTATCTGACAATGAATTGATCAGTTCCTTCTCTTCTTATAATAGGAATTATCGACCTCCAAGAAGGCAATACTCAAGAGATTTATCTCTAAGAGATCAAAGAAGATTCCATAGAACTCAAACCAGTAGGTAAAGACAAAGAAATAATGAAAGACTTAAGAACCCAGCCACAGGAAGTAATAAAGAACCTATGGGCAATCTAAGGCCTAGCCAGTATAATAGTTTTGATAAGTACATGTCAAATACAGAAATAGAAAATGAAAAAGATCCATTATACCATATCTTAAACAACTTAGAAAAGTTAAATAGCAAAATAGCCAGACTAGAGAGTAGAACAGCTCCTAATAAACAAATAAGATATAGTAGAAGAGGACAAATCACTCCTAAAAAGGTGTACCAGTTTTCCAAGATAATAAGAGGGAAAACAAGCCTGATTTATCCTCAGTAGAAATTTCAAAGGAGGGTAAACAGCAACAAAAAGAGCATAACAGTATTTAATTAGATAATTTGAATCTAGGAAAATTTTTATAAAGTTAAAAAACTGACTTTTTAAACAAAAAAGAAAAAGAAAAAGAAAAGCAAAGTAGTAACAAAGATAAGGAAAATGACATTGAAAAAAGGATAATAAGAATAAATACACACAATATAAGGAGTATTATTGACATAACTAATCAACATAGTCTTATAGAAGATATAAGTGAGTAAGGCATAGGGATAATAGGATTGTGTGAGATCAAGCTAATGCACAATAATGCTAAATGGGCTTTCAGTAATCAGAAAGAATACAAATACTTCCATAATACCAACAAAAATATTCCATATAGTGCAGGAGTAAGTTTACTAATAAGAAAAGATTTTGAGAAACAAATAGCATTAGTAGAGGAGACAGATGATTATATGATTACCATTAACATATTGACAGAGAAGAATAAAATCTGCATTATACAGATTTATATTCCATCAGATAGACATAGACACAAGAAAGTACAAAACAATTTAATAAGCTATATAAGAGGAAAACATGGGTAGGGCTTTCACACAATTTTAATGGGTGACTTTAATGCAGTATACAATCCATTATAGGATAAAGTATTCTCATCCAGGGCATGTTTCAAATTCTTATAGTAACCTGAAATTTCTCTATTTAACTTTCTTGAAGAATGGAATTTTTTAGATATATAAGCAATATATGAAGGAAAAGACAAAACTCTTACTAGACAAGATGCCACAAGCAGTAGCAGAATAGATTTCATCTAGATATCACAGAGCTTGACAAAATACACAATTCTATGATTTGACAATCAAGACATGAAAGAAATTACTGAAAATGATCATACTATGCTTTTGGTAATCCTACATGATGATAATATATTTATAAGAAACAAAATCATTAAACACTGCACAACATCCAAAATACGAAGGGTTGATCTAAAGAAACATCCTTCGAACAATGGCAAGCCTTTCAAAAAAGCTTGAACCATAAACTTAAAACTTTCTTGGAGCCTATACTCAATAAGAAACCTAATAAAGATAAAAGAAAACTACTAACAAATAAAATCTGGAAAACCTTCAAAAATCTAATTTATAGTGCAGCTTTTAACAAATTAGAAACAAAAAAACTGGTATCAAATAAGGAAAAATGATACAAATACCGTCTAGAATTTATATAGTACAGAAAAGTTCTTCAATTAAAAACAGTTTTTAAGAAAGAAGAGGCATCAAAAGAAATAAAGATATAGAAGCTCAGTGTAGCTATTAAATAACATAATGCCATCCATGATTCATATCATCAGATAGAAAACTATTGCATCCAATATAGCATTTTTAATATCTCCTGGATATTCTTGAAAAAAGATATCCAAGATGCAATAAAAGGACTCAAGTTTATATATCAAAACTTAGAAGTCAAAAAAGTAAGAGAGAAGATCAAATCAGCTTTAGAACTAAGATATGATTATTTCAAACACAATCAAAAGAAGATGGTAAACTTATTAACAAATAAAGAAAGAAGCAAAATAGTACTTGACCGATTTAAAGTCAAGCAAGATGGTATAGAATACATAACGATGTACAAAAAAGAAATTGAAAAAGAAATAAGAAGATACCATCAAGAGACCTTCAAAAAGCAAGATGCCAACTTTGCCAATCTTACTGAAGAATGGAAAAAGGAATATGATCCTAAGCAGTACATCCAAGATGCATGGTATAACAATCTTCTAGAACCAATCACACATGAAGAACTGAAAGAAACTCTTCATATGCTCCCAAATAATAAAATCCCAGAAAAATCCCAGATTAGTTATAAAATGCTAAAGAAATTGAGTTAAGAAGAAAAAGAATACTTGCGAAAGATGTTTAATACCTTCTTAAGATGGGAAGTTACACCTATATATTGGAAACAAAACCACAGATATCCAATAACTAAACCAAAACCATGGGGTATAAATTGATAAATACAAGACCAATTATACTATTGAAAGTTATCAGAAAGTGCTTCACCAAAATTCTAATCACCAGAATAGAAAACATTTGCAAGATCAACAATATTCTTAAGAGTTCTAACTATGCAGGATTGCCAGGAGAAAGAATAACAGAACCTATTCAAATTTTCAACAACATCTGTGAAGATGCAAGAGAAAATAAAAAAGAGCTGTGGATATTCTTTCAAGATATAGTCAAGGCATATAATATTATTAGCCTGGAAATGCTAACCAAGGCAATGGAAAGGATCAAGGTACCCAAAGATTTTATCAAAATCATGATGAGCCTGTTTCAAAATAGAGAGTTCAAAATAATATTTGATAATGATCTCACAGAATCAATAAGGGTAGGAGATGGAATAGACCAAGGAGAAACCATCTTATCACTGATATGGAAAATTTTCTATGACCCTTTGCTGTGTAAAATCCAAGAAGACATAGAACAGGAATACAAAATGGAAGTTTCATGGAACCCTGATCTAAATAATATCACCATTAAGAAGTTAGAATCAAAATACATAGTCATAGCTTTCATGGATGATACTATATGGATAGCAAGGTCCAAAGAAGATATGAAAAAGATCCTAGAAACAACAAGAATCTTTTACAAAGCAAATAACTCTCAAATTAATAGCAACAAGTCAGTTTTAGTTACTATCAATAATCTCAATCACTATTTAGAAGAAATTCATGCAGAAATTAACAAAGAAGTAGTTAGAGAGTTAGACAGAAGAGAGCAAGCAAGATTCCTGGGAATATAGACAAGTAACCAGAAAACTGCAATTGAACTCAAAGAAAGGGTCTTAAAAGAAATCAATACTATTACGAGAGTTCTCAAAAACAAGAAATTGACCAATAAGCAAGCCCTTTATATATTAAATAGAGTATTGATTTTAAGAATAGAATTTAGAATGCAGCACAGCATATTGTCCTAAAAAATATGCAATAACCTGATAGCAGTATATTATAAGCTCTTCAAGAACAAAGTAGCCTTATGTAGATCTATTTCCAATAGTGTGATTTACCATCTGAAGATATATAATTTTAAAAGCATATAGATGCTCCAAAAAGAAAGTCAAATAATTGGACTCTGAAATAGAATAAATGATCAGGGTCTAGCAGGACTTATGACAATTATCAAGTTAAAACAAACACAGATTAAGCACTGGAAGTCCCACAATCTCCTTTTATGTAAATTCCTAGATCACCTCGATGATAAAAGAAATTTCACATTACAAGTTTTAAAGTTAACTAAAGACTTGGAACTAACTTTTCAGAGCTAGAAGTAGAATAAAATTTTCGAGTGAATTAAAGGCAATAGTTCAATTCAAGAACACCTAACAATAAAAGAATATAGAAAGGCAATACCATTTTTGCAAAATAACAAGTTAATATATATAGATCAACTTTTAAACCAAAACTCTACAAAGTTCATAAAGTGGAAAATGATTTAACTTATCTAGCATACTAGCAAAGGTCCTATCCCAGGATGGTATGATATCCTACAAAGAACCATAGCTAAAGAAAGTATAGAAAACCTTACAATACTTTAAAAAAAGGGATGGAAAGAAAAGTGGCTACTAAAATACACTAAACTTGAATCTGGTAGAGATAAACAAAAAAAAACCTGGATGGTTATCCATAATGAGAATTAACAAATAGTATGGGAAAAATTGATTCAAAAGAATAGTCAAGATATTGTGATAATTCATTATTTCAATCATCAAGAAACAGAAGATGGCCTAGAAACAGTTCTTATCAAATGCGTCGGATACTCATTAAACAATAGAAATGGAAATGAATGTAATAAAGAAATAAAATCAGATTTGGTCTATATTATATCATTTTTAAACTATCAAATAAAACTAGAAGAGCATAATCACTAAAAGTTCCTTGTTTTCTATTGGAAACTAGATAGTATAATGATCAAGAGTATAGTTCCAGAAATCCAAGATCTGATAAATAATCAAATTAAAAAAATGAAATAAGTATTAATAGAAAATTAGAAACAAGAAATACTCAGAGACAATGTTAAGCAAGGAGTATATCAAGATCACCTACTTGAAATTCTCCAGCACAATCAAGGATTACAGGAGAAGCTGACCTTCTACTTCAATAAATCCTTAATTGATCATGAAAATAAAATACAAAAATAGGTGCAGCATGGATACAAACAGAAGGAGCTGAAAAAGAAAGTAAATTTCAGACAGGAGTTAAAAACTGACCTTCATCCATAAGGGTAGAACTGGTGACACTGGTTATAATAGCTTTAGTAGCTTCAATAGACAGTACTGTCAAGATCTTTACAGATAGTCAAGTTTGCATCACTAAATGGAAAAAGCTAGAAAAAAAAGACCCGAAAATAATACACAAAAGATGGCTAAAAGAAAAGAATTGGTTATTAGGGGCAAGAATGTTAGATTTTATAAAAAAAAAGTATATTCAACTAACTTTGATCAAGGTTAAAGTCTACTCTAATGATCTATGAAATGAAGAAACAGACCGACTGGTCAAAGAGTCATTAAATCTACCAGCAATAGAATGGAAGAGTCTCAAATCAAGCAAGATATCTATAAAAACTATATGACAAGAAAAAGTGATAAACAGTCCAATACGACAGTTCATCAAGCAAATCAATAAAAGATCAATAGCTCTATCATGGACATAGAAACATAGAACAGAAACAAAATAGCATTATCAAGTTCACAAGCATCAAATCTACTCATGGGATCTGGTATAGGATAGATTAAAAGATGGAAATACATGGGATATCTCCTTCAAAAGCTCACAAAGAAGAAGTTTCCTGATAAAATTGACCAATAATAAACTACCTACCTTAAACAAGCTAGTAATAAGAAGATTAGACCTATACAAGCAAGCAAGATGTATAGCATGTAATCAGTATCAAAAAACAATAAAACACTTATTAGAATGCTCTGGTCATAAGATTGAAATCCTAGCGGCATGGCAAAAAGGATCTGAAACTTTTCTTAAAGAATTTGACAAGTTATATCAAGAATATAAGAGGGAAGTGGATAAAAAAATTGTACAACTAATAGTTGACAATAGAAAAGAAAAAGGCAAATTAGATAAATAGACCTTCAGACTAATAGAATTAGCCTTGCAAACCAGTTCAGCACTCTCAACTTTTGCATAGAATTAGTAGAAAGTAACACAATCAAAGAAGCTGTTAACCTAAATTGTTATAAAAAGAAGCTGAGAACAATGGCAAAAAAATGGATTCTAAAAGTACAAAAGAAGATTTGCAACCAGATTCAAAAACAAGTCTGAAATGTATAATGTGAAAAGATTATAGAATAGGAACAAAAACAAAGAATTGATAAAAAAGTAAAATATAAGAAGACCCAGAAAGCAAAAAGACAAGATCTGCAAAATAATCCTAGTCACAAAAGCACAAGGCAAAGAGAAAAAGTAAAAAAGAGGGAAAACAAAAACCTGGTAGAAATTATAAGAAATGGAATTAAATATGGAATAAAGTGATTGGGTTTTGATCCTTGTCAAAACATCGTACAATAATTCACAGTAATAACCTGTAAGCGATGATGTTAAAAGCTGGAAGGGTTTCTACCTGAACTACTAATAAAGCGATAAATCACTCCTGAAGTTGCACTTAGAGTCCTAGATAAATGTAAGACTTTAACGAGTGAGTTAGTTAAAGATTTAGCTTTAGTAACATATATATAATATATAGCTTATAATTGTTTAATAAAGTACACATAACTAGCCTGACAGAGGGTTATAATAAAAAAAATATTATTATTATTATACTATTATTCATTATATTATATTACAATTCAGAGTTATATACTATATTGTAATCAAATTTATATTTGACTGGTGTGTCCAAGTGGAATTGCTTTTAAAAGAACAATTCCCAAAGAAAGATTTAAAGAAGTGGTTTATAATAAAGAAT
>CAJVPT010005182.1:0-12504 GCA_910592055.1 Acaulospora colombiana | reverse complement strand
CTTCCTCTTACTCTATACTGGTTACCTGTTTTCTCCTCTATTAAATTTATTCTATTATTTAATTGTTTGAGATTGTTTAGGATCTGGTAAAGGGGATCTTGATCACTTTCGCTTTCTGGGTGGGGACTTTCAAACCTGTTGTGTAAGTTTCTTCTTCTATTGCAATAGTTAATTGGCTCCCTGTTATTACCAGTGGCGAAGCATCTAGAGGTTTCTGTTGCTCTGGACATACGTTTGTTGCCTTGGGAGTTGCGTCTTTTCCCTTTTTCTCTCTTTCCCAAGTCTATCATTTTCTTGAAGTCATTCTCAGTTTCTGAGTCTTCCTCAGATGTTGTGTACCAGTTCACTCTAATATTGCTTCTAATGTCAGTCTGGCTCAATTGTCTTGAATGCGGTTTGATATGTGTTGTTTCAGAATGAGCTTTCTCTTCATTATCATTACTGCTTTCTGCTTGGGTTACTTCTTTATTCTGCACTGTTTCCTTCATAAAATACTTTCTAACACTTCAGCTGAGTTTGTGACCATGTATAGATATGCATTGTCTCAGGGCCTTGTGCAGATCTTCTGCTGTAGTGAAACAGACTACAGCATATCCTTTTCTTTTTAAAGTGAAGAGATTTCTTGGTATGTAACATGCTTTAGCCCTTGCATGTTGTGTTGCCCTTGCTATAAAACTTGTAAAGGTATTGTATATATCATACAGTCGTAAGGATTGACTGTTGCGGTTCTTGAGAATGGCATCGACTTCATAATCATCTGGTTCGTGTTGGATGAAAATTGCTCTGAAGGTGTCTACTTTGACATGAATGAACCATCTATTCTTCAGATCTTGTTGGTTTGGGATGAGCCGTGCTTTAATTCTCCTTTGAGAATGAGAGTAGTTATAGATGTGCATACTTAAGATCTTTTCATATCTTTGTAGAGCAGCCTTAATTTCTTGACGAGTGTAACCGCGATCAAGGTCTATCAATGTGGCAACCACTATCTTGTTTCCTTCTTCTGCTACCTCTTGTTTAAAGAACTTTTTCTCTGGTGGTGAATATAAGGTTTCCCACTTTTCTACTTGAATAGGAAGCAAAGTAAAGTTTTCCCCTTCTTTCTTGTTGACCTTCTCTATACACTGTAAGGCATCTTCTACTTCTTCAAAGGTAAATGTTGTCCAAGCATTATCATTGAGAAAGTCTTTTTTAAAAGGTAGCATATCTTTGGGTAGACTCAAGGCACCTTGGAGATAGGCTAACCATTCTTTTTCTGTATCTCCCAGTATCCTGGAAATGAGAATTCTGACCTTGAATTTTCCCTTTTTGGTGATATGAAATGGGTTAAGGCTGGATGGCTTGGACCTGTTTCGTGTATTGTAGGAGGTTTGTTCTGCTATATTTCCTCCTTCAACTCTTTCCTGGATGTTTACCATTTCCATTTCTTTTTTCAGCTCTTCCTCCAATTCTTTATCACTTATTTCAACTTCAATGTCATTTGGAATTTCAATCTTGATTGTTGGTTGAACTTCCGCGTCCTCATTTGACTGGGTATTTTTATCTGAAGTTGAATTTCCTATTATGGAGTTACTGAATTCCTCCTTGGTCTGAAAGGTTTCCTGAGTATGTAGGGGAAAACCATTTGTGGAAGTATCTTGTTCCAAGATACGTCTGATTTTTTCTTCCAAGAAGAGTGCCAGGAGATCTTCTTCTTTTCCTTTACCTTGTGTCCATAAGTATAGAATATGTATTTTGAGAACCTCAGCTTTGATGAATGTAGTTGGATTTACATTTAAGATTTTTGCAAGAATACTATCGAGTATTGAGTATTCTGTTGATTCTGATGTTTGATTGAACTTGTTTTGTGTGGTGAAAGTATTAAAGATGATCTGGATAGCCCATGTTTCTTTTCTCTGGTCATGCTTTTCAACTATCTTGACTATTGTATCGAGGATGTGGAGTTTTCTCTTTTTAGCAATTTATATAATTTTCCATTTTTTGTCATATTGGTCACGTATAAAGGAGGATAAACTATTGATTTGTTGTCTTGTTTACTTTTTTGATTTGTTTGTTTGTTTATTTTAGCAAGGTATGCAAGGTTGAATGTTGTTGTCTTGTTTTGATGTCTTGTTTACTTGAGTGAATCATTGATCTTTCCTGTTTGGTCCTGCTTATTTACCAGATTTGTTGTTGATCTTCATTGTTGTGACGGATGAGTTGTTTGTACCTAGACACTGGATAAACCTTGCTATGTTGTTTGGTACTAGACTATTTGACATGTACATGTTTGTGTAACTTTATTTTAATGTTTAGACAAGTGTGTATGGAATCAGGATACTCTACTGTTTAGTCCTTGAGAGCCTTTGATATTCTTCTGGACTTTGTAAGCTTTGAGTTTTCCTGATTTATTGATAAGAATTACTGTTTATAGAGTTCCTTCTAGTGCCTAGAAAGGTGTAAACCAACACTGGCCTGGCTAGAAGCTTGAGGAGTTGATATTGGGCTCTCCTAAGCTTACTGTGAATCAGTTTGTGATTGTTTTTTCCTTCTCTTGTAAAGTAAAGCTAGTATGATACTGTGTTGCCTATACTTCTCTGGATTGATAAGGAAAGCTTTGTGAAGGTGGTTGACTATTATAGTTTATTGTTAAGTCCTAAATCTTTAAAGGATAAAGTGCTTTTGAGGCTGGCTTTTCTTTTTCAAAAAAATTATCAAATAAGGAAATTTTTAGGAAAAAGGGGATCAGCAGAAAGAGTTTTTAACAATATAATAATATACATGATACTTTTCACAAAACATATCTAAATATTAATATCAATCAAATTTATCCTTCTTATATTGACAACTCTTGTTTAATTTGCTGCCTACTCTAGGAACCTTCTTTTATTTTTAAAAACTTTTGGAATTGATTCAAAGTTGAATTTGTTGCTACTTCTTACACTCTTGTAATCCAATATCAACTCATTCTGCTTCTATCTTTATTTTGAATCCACTATTATTAAAAAACTAATTTTTACTATTTAATACACACATATTTATTCCTTTGATAACATTTATTTGAAACTCTTATATACTATTATACAATTTAAGCTCTTTACTGTTGATTCCCTTGAACAATCTAATTTATCTGCTAATTGTATACCTTGAATAGCTCACTTTTTTTTTAGCCTACTCAAAACTTACAATTATTTAAAAATCTTTTATTTTTCAATGAACTTTTATATCATGAATCACTTTTTAACTCTTCTATTTCTACTTCTTCTTCTTTTTCTATTCTATCTACTATATCTATCTCTTTTAATAATACATATACCCATACAATGATAGCAACACCCAAGAACATCTATGATTATTTTGAACAACATTCTTTGCTTTTACACTCCAATATACTGTGAGTGGAACCCTTCTCTGGTGATAGAACCCAGGACCCTATTACTTGGTTGACTTTCTTTAAAAAGGTCATAATAATTAATCAATGGAAAGGCAAAAAACTGATCCATATATCCAATGTTCACTTCCAAGATAAAGCTGAGGAATGGTAGATAACATACTTCAAGAACAATAATACTGATACTAATACCATAAAATAGAAGGCTATCTCTAATGAATTCAAACAACAGTTTTGTACCTACTGATGGATCAATTAATGGATATGTGATCTTGAAAAACATAGGCAAGGACCAATTGAATCTATGACTACATACCATGTCACTTTCAAAAAACTTCTCAAAAAGATCAATATTGAAGGTGAAATAAGTCCTAGCCAATAACTCTATTACTGCATCAGGAGATTATTTCTATATTTGATTTCAATTATTTTTATGAACAATCCTAATAGTTTAACTGCTGCACACAAACTTGTAATGGCTTATCAAAATGGCTTCTTTGAAATCTAAAGATCTTATGGATACTTTTATCAAAAAGTTTGAAAAACTACAACTGAACTTGGTTGAAAAATTGGAACTTATTTCTACTCAAGTGGAAAAACAAGGCCATCACCCAAGGAAACTTATTTCCAACTCTATGAATAGGTCTAACTCTATCCAATTTGTATGTTTCAGGTGCAATAAATCAGGATATCTAGTCAGGAAATGTATGTCTGAAAAGATTCAAGCACACTTTTTCAGGTTCAGTAAACCTTTGAACTATCTTACTGTTAAGGAATCTGAGGAGAAATTCAATGAATCTGAATGTGAGAAGGAAATCTACATTGGTTAGCACAATCAATCCTATATCACTAATAAGAGGGATGTCAAGCAAAAGCAAAAACAATCTGAATCAAATAAGGAATTAAACCTATGCACTAGGAAAGTTTCTAAGATACCACCAAAAGAAATCCATAACTCTAAACCTGAAATGATTGAAACACCTTCTATTGTCAAACCCAAAAGGTCCAAAACCAAAGCCTAACTATCTATTGTGAATCAACTGTCTAACTATGACATCTTTGAGGATATTCTAAATCTTTCTATCAAAGCTACTTTGGAATAAATATTGCAATATCCAAATCAGTGCAAAAACTTGATGAAAATTCTTAAATGATTTAAGGTATCTGTGGAAATCAATTATTTTATTTCTGATGATCCAAGGAAAACCACAGCTGTCAAGTGCTATATATGCATCAAAGAAAATTCTGTAATGAATATTCTTGACTCTGGTACTGCTGTAAACATCATTATTGACAAACTTATAAGAAAACTTGGATTAGAAATTAATATCAAGTCTAAAAACATTGTAATTACTGCCAATGGCACATGAGCCAGGACCCTTGAACAAATAACTTCTTTGAAAATATTTATCCAGAATTTGATTGTACCAGTAACCTTGCAAGTAATTGAGTTACGTGAGAAGACCCTCCTTTTAAGAACTGATTGGCTGGATCACATGAAGGGAAATTGGAATTTTAAGGACCATACTCTCTAAATTACTTATAAGGGTAAAACTATTGCCATAGGAACTATCCACCATGCTGATACTCACTCATATCTTTCACAAGGTAACAATAACTATAAAGATGATGAGGATGAACTTTTAAATGAAATGAAATATGAATCTGGAAGTGATCTTGAGGAACAGGAGATCTATACATCTGATCTTGTTCTTGAATCTGAGGATAACAATCCTGCTATCTTTCTCTCTGATTATTCTGAACCTAAGGAACCCTTCCTTGAACCATCCACTGAATCTTGATCAAGGAACAACAAGCCAAGGTTCAACAAATCCTGTCTGATCATAAGGATATCTTTGTTGATCACATCTCCAAGGAAGGCCAAACAAGTAATCTAGGAAGAACTATAGTGATTACCTATAGCATTAATATTAGAAATGCTACTCCAATCAAATAGTGATTATATAAAGCCTCATCTGACCAACAGAAATTCATCAAAAAGGAAATTGAGAAAATACTGCAGTGAGGAATCATCAGTCCTATTACCAGCTCCTATCTTCTCTTGTTGTTATAGTATCCAAAAAAAATAATAAGTAGCACTTCTGTATTGACTATAGAAAACTTAATGCAGTTACTGAAAAGGATGTTTACCCCATGTCGATTGTTGATGACCTTTTGAAAATCATCAATGGTGCTCAATAGTTTACTTGTCTTGATTTAGCAAGTGCATATTGGCAAGTGGCAATGAGTGATAGGGACAAACACAAAACAGCATTAACAACAAAATATGACCTATATAAATTCAATATTATGTCTTTTAGTCTTTACAATGCTCCTGCAACTTTCTAGCAACTAATGGACAAAGTATTGGCTCCCTACTGTGGCAAATTTGTTGAAGTTTATCTTGATAATATTATCATCTTCTTCACCACCTTTGAACTCTACTGTCAACATATTCTTATTATCTTGGATATTCTCAAGGAAGCCTCTCTGATGTTGAACTCTGAAAAATATTACTTCTTTTTATTGCAAGTGAAATTACTTGATCATGTGATTAACTGTGAAGGGATCCAACCTAATGATGACAAAATTGGAAAGTTAAGAAATTCTCAAGACTTATCACCATTAGGCAATTGAGAGGATTTTTTAAACTTGCCTCTTATTATAAAAAGTTTATCAAAAACTTCTCTTCCATTTCCTACCCTTTGAATTCTCTTTTAGAAAAGGATCTCTCTTTGAATGATTGAAGATCATCAGCAAGCCTTTGAAACTTTGAAGCAAATTTTAATCTTATCTCCTGTCTTAAGATATTTTGATTTCTTCAAGGTTTCTATCTTTATACTGATGCCTCTGGAACTGGAATTGGTACTGTTCTGGCACAAAAGGATGGAAAAAAAGAGTATGCAATAGTCTATACTAGCTGCAGTCTCAACAAAGTTAAGCAAAATTATTCTGCCACTGAATTGAGATATCTTGTAGTTATCTGGACTGTTAAACACTTCCATCAATATCTAGGGACTCAATACTTCTTCTTGACTACTAACCATTCTGCTCTTTAATAGTTGAAAATAACTGAACTTAAAAGATAACGTGCAAGGTGGATACTCTACTTGGAATCCTATAACTTCACTATCAAATATAGGACTGGAAGGAAACATAATAATGCTGATGCCATGTCTATTATGTATAATATAGATAAACCAATCTTCCACAACTCTAAGTCTATATTCATCCAAAACTAATTCAAAGTTAGTAATCATAAATTAAATTCAACAATAAATAATATTCAGCTCAAGTAGTTGATGTCTTGAACAACAACACAATTTATCTTATCAAAATGGAATTTTAACACTATCATCATCTCAAAAACTATCTTCAACACAACAAATTACCTGACACTTTTGACAACAAATAACAAAAGCAACTTATCTCCAAAGCATAATATTATCAAGTGAAAAACAACCAACTTTACAAAAAGAATTGCCGCAGGGAAACAAGGAATCAATTATTCTGTGTGATTCAAAAACATAAAGTGAAACCAATCTTATACTTACTATACAACTATCCCACTGAAGCTCATCTTAATGTGAACAAGATCTTTGAAAAACTACATAATCAATACTACTGACCTCAAATATTTGAGAATGTGAAACATTATATCAATACCTGTAACCAATATCAAAAATAAGGCAAATTCAGGACCCCTGGATCCTTACATCCAATCACAGTTGGTGATTCCTTCTCCAAAATAGGATTGATATTGTGGGCCTCTTCCAATTACAAGTAAGGGAAACAAATATATTATTATTACAACTGATTACTTTATCAAATAACTTGAAGCTGAAGCAATCTTGCATACTATAGGACAGCAAGTTATAGATTTTATTTATCAAGTTATTATTTGTAGATATAAATATCCAAAATATATACTTTTTGATTGTGAAACATATTTTAGAAATAAAATAGTTGAAGATTTATTGGAAAATTTTTAAATATGATATCTTTATTTTATCCTATACTACCTACAAACAAATGGACTAGTGGAGTGCTTCAATAGGATTCTATGTGAATTTCTAGCAAAAATA
The DNA here is from genome assembly GCA_910592055.1 of Acaulospora colombiana. Taxonomy (NCBI): domain Eukaryota; kingdom Fungi; phylum Glomeromycota; class Glomeromycetes; order Diversisporales; family Acaulosporaceae; genus Acaulospora; species Acaulospora colombiana. Next base: position 5,052 of record CAJVPT010005182.1, on the reverse strand, counting down.
ACCAAGGAAAAGAAGAATTGAAATGAATTTATTCATCAAAATTATTTGTTTATCATATATCAAAACAAGCTTTCACCAAGTTACCTCCTTATATCTAGTTTAAGGCTGCAACTCTCAAATGCCCAACATGGAAATGAATGAAGTAATAGAAGGAAATATCTAGACTTGACTCTACCAACTGACTGAAATCCTGTTCACTACTCAAGGAACTACCCAAGAAAATATTTTGAAAGCTCAAAGGAAACAAAAAGAAAGATTTGATCTGAAGTTGAAAAAGCCAAGGAACTTTAAAATTGATAATAAAGTATTAATATATGATACTGCCAGAAACAAAAATTTTATTGAAAAACTCAAATCAAAATAAAAAGGATCTTATTTTGTTCACAATAACTTGAGAAATAGAACCTTTAAACTTAGGACTATGAATGAATAGGTTCTGGTTACTTCTCTCAACTTGGCCTTGCTAAAACTATATCTTGAAAGTAAAAAATAGGAATCTACTGTATATATTGAAAACTAAAGTGAGGAATATACAATGTAATAGTAATAGCCCTTGAGCTCTTACCACTATTACAGCTGGTTCCAAAGCTTTTAGCAATTACTATATGATCCCAAGGTAAAGCACTTATAAGTGTATAAGTAAAAAAATGAAAATGGTAAACAAAAACCTCAAAGCTTAAGTAAGGAAAAGGTTCTATCCAAAGAAGCAGGAATAAAAATATCCAATTGAATCAATAGAACACTAAACCTGGCCATTCTCTGTCATAAGTTCTGATTTTCCAACTTTAACTTTCTAACCCTAGTTGAAGTGGAGCTTCTAAAGGTCAACCACTCTACCTCTTCCTTCAACTGATGGATTTCTTCTTGAAGATCAACCTAGAACTGCTCACCATAACATGTTTGCCTTTCCAAATACTTGATCCTTTCCTGAAAAATAATGACAATTGCCTATAAAGGATTTATTCTTTCTAAGCAAATAAGTCCCCATACCTTAGTATCTCTGATTTTTCTAGATATAATGATAAAAAGAATATGAAGAATATCCAACAAATCAAGAAAAATAATCATATTAAATAAGAAAATATGGATTATATTACCTTAACAATTATATAAAAAGCCTTATTATCTACCAGTTTGCATCAAAAAGGATTACTATACTTATGCAAAAATTACTATGACTACCATTCATGATCTAATTTTGTAGGATTTTTTGATCACAATTCCTGAATTTGTGCAAGTGACTCTAATACCATATAATTTACTCCAATCCATTGAAAATTAGGTCTTGTAAATATACAGGTGTATATAACATACTATCTGTATAAAAAACAGGATTCTCTTCTTAGTCTATGCATATTATCTGAAGGAATTATTAAAAAAAGTTGTTAATGAGCACAACAATTCTATCTGAATAAACAACTGAATAAATATCATCTCACTGGATGCCACTGCACTTATGATCTTTTTGAAAGGTCTGGAATTGAGCAAATATAATTAACAAGATATTTAACTTTAACTATAATTATCAAATTGAAGTTTTGTGAATATCAGTTCCTTGTGAATTCTTGATTTGTAGAATTCATTATTTAAGTAAGAGAAAATGTTAGCCTTAATTATTAGTTATATTTTCTTTTAATTATTATCTATAGTTCTTATCTATTATATTACTTTGGTTCTATGTTTAAATCATGTGATACATGTGATGCAAGGTATACAGTATCTTATTGATTCATAGGGTAGATTCAATTATTAGGACAAAGTGGTGATTTATAAAAACACATTATTTAATATCTTTATTCTATTATCATATCTTATCTATATTTAGTTATTTATAACTCTTTCCACTGATCCTCTGACCATACACAAAAAAGATGTTTGCAAGAAGTTTTTATACTTCTAGGTTAATAAAGTCTTATCACTTTCTTTAAACCAATTTAAAGAAACTTCAAGAGCCATCAATTACCTTCACTTCTTTTGCTTACTATCCTCCTCAAATAAAAACTTGACCTCTAGTAACTTTAAAGATTAAGAAACACTTTTTCTACTCATGGCAAGAAAGTTCTAAAAGGAAGATGAACTAATGTACTGCTATCTCATACTGTAGAGAAACACTACAGAAGTGTTATTATGATAAGAGATAACTGTTCTATTCTCTTGTCATGTTTCTTTTTCTCATAGTGCTCGTTCTTGATTTTTTCTGGAGAATTTTGTTTACCTTAGTTTGACCCTGAATTTTGAGTAGCACAAAGTTTCTCACATCGTGATTGGACAGACAGAGCTCACATTAATAAAAGAAGTAAACAAGCTTCTATTGGTCACTTCACATGTTCAAATGCATTTCTTTAACTACATAAGAACCTGAGGTCCACCATAAGTTATTATACCTTGGTATGGATGGATAATGAACAATACCAACTCCTACATCTTTGACTAAGTGAAAGAGAAAAAGCACTCCCCTCCCTTCTCTCTATCAAGAAAGAAGAAAGAAAACTAGACTCAAAGAAATATAGAATAAGAACAATGCCTTAAAAGTGTCACACCTATTCTTTATTAGCATAAATATTGGAAGATCAAGGAGATTTTAGGATCATTTGCACCTAATCAACAATACTAACATGCAATCGAATGATCTCAGATGGATGAAGAATACATCACAATGGGACATTAGATATATGGTTCAATTTATACAGATGGTAGTATTTTGGGAAAAACAGCATGATATTTATCAAGTCTAACAAGGTGCATGCTGGAAGTATCAAGATTTTCCTTTCTAGGCTGGAGTTATTACAATGATAAAGAAAGACAGATTGTTGAATGATGGGTCCCTAACTATTCCAATGTCATTCACTTCTCTTATATCTTAGAGTCCTCCAAAACCTCGACTTATTATCATCCAGAAAAACATCAGTAGAAAATCCCATACTGGATAGAGTATGGAAGGAAAAGATAAGAACTGGCAAATAAAGATCACAACATAGAGATACTGAAAGTAGTGAAGAAACAGGCACTACATCCTGAACCGATGAAGCCCTCAAAGAGTAACCAGCTTATGGTATCAATATAGTAGGAGTAGTGTGTTTCCAAGTTTTCTATAATTAAACCATTTCCTCTCTTCCTTTTGATGCCTTTTTTGTAAATACAAAATCTTCACCCCTGTTTAAATTTGTACAATCTCAACTTCGATTTTCATCCCTAAATAGAGATGGTAGAGTAGGGTAATGAACACAACTCTCCCCTTATTCCTTTTTGGGTTAAGTTAAATAAATTAGATTCAATACACACATCAATCCCTCTTCTAAAATTTTATATAACCCTAATAGTTCTTTTATTAGGTCTCTATCTGGAGATGGCTCAGCCATGAGGTGGTTCTTTAAACCTATCACTAGTTTACTAGTATATCATTGTTTTATTCTGATTGAATATATCTATATATTAAAACTTGCTAATAAACTTGGTTAAGCCAGCTTAAAAAAAAAAAAAAAAAAAACTTATCTATATTTAGTTAGTAGGTTACCCAAGTGAGTAGGTCTGATATATTGACCTAATTTGATAAATCTAATAGATTTGATTACTTTAGTTACTCTGGTTACTTTGATTACCAAATAATTAATATTCAATTATGTATATAAGGGTCAGCTGCTCAAAATAGTTGATCCGAGGTTTTACCTACCAAATTCTTTTATCTTTAATAATATATATCTCTAATAAATCTTCTAATTAAACCCAATTATCCAAAGTCTCTTTTACTGTATTTGTGTAATCTTTACTATACTTGAATTATCAACTTTAGTATACTATAACTGAGGTATTCTCCCTCAACTTAAAGTGAATTACTACTATAGTTGTCTTATTCATCTATCTAATTTGAAAATTATTAAATAGGTTGATACTATAGAGTTGTCTTTTTCCCGTAAATCACTGACCACAAAATTTTGAAAACAAAGTTAATAAAAATTCCATCAAAAACTAAATAAAAAGAACCTGGAGGGAGTCCCTCCAGGACCCTCAACAACATAGAAAAATACTCCATTCTTGATGTTGTTCTTATCGATAACAAAATATCAAAAGTTTCTATCATATATAAACAAAATAAAACCTCTCTCATGCACACAACAAAACCAGAAACCTTTATCCAAGTTCCTCCTTTACAACACTGTCCTTTTTCATGATTAATCCTCACATACAAATCTGACAATGACGACTCCAATCAACCATTAGTTATTATTCAAGTCCTCTTTGAACCAAAACGCCCTTCTAAATTCTCCACTCCTGGTCTAAAAGTGACTACCAAAATTCTTACAAACTTTGTAACGCCCATCTTAAACCAATTTATGGAACACCAAACGAACTTCAATCTATCCAAAAATGATAGAGAAATTGTTGTCAAAAAAGTTGTCAAAGAAACTATGAATTACAAACTCCATTGCTCTTGGAATCAAATCTTTATTTCCACTGATGAATCCTCCAACACTTTTTTCCTCAAAAAAAGGGAAACTCCTATACCCCCTCCCAACACTCTTGTTGTACAAGAAGATCATTCCATGGAAACAAACCAACCAATTAAGAAGATTTACAACACCCCTAATGCTGTTCAATGCACCCCTGAACCTAATCAATATCATACTGCTTCCTCAGTAGGCAATAAATCTAAAAATAACTCAAATGAAAACACCAATCAAGATCAACCCCCCTTAGATCAGAACACAGCCACAGATATGGAAATCGACCCCAGTAATAAACAATCAACTCCTCTTTCATGGGCCAACGAAACTGAAGAGGTATTCAGCTCTGAAGACATTAAAAATGCGTCCTCCAGACTATCAATCCTCTATTACTGAAACGGCGGCAATCATCAATGATACCAATCTCTTACCAAAATCTCTGGTGGAAATGTTCATAAAAATCAGAAACCTTCCCCGCATCCCACCCCAAAGGCCTTATTAGCAGTCCTTACAAAAATCTCATACAAAGACAAAGCATTCTTCAGATCTTTTGCCAAGTCTGAAGACCTAAAAGGAACTCATCAAAGAGAATATGAAAAGCTAGTAAAAG
>CAJVPT010005181.1:0-12505 GCA_910592055.1 Acaulospora colombiana | reverse complement strand
TACCAAGAGGAGACTAGATCTTTGCATTTGTTGAAGAAAATATGAATTGTTTCCATTTCTTGAATATTATTGTAGTTTTATTGATAATTTGATCTAAGAATATGATTTTGTACTTATAAAGTGATTGAATGGTTTTCTCATATTTTCTATTATTTTGTAGTATGACTTAATAGATAAAATACCTTCCTGATAATTAAAGGTTTCTTTTTATCTTCAACTTTGAAAGATAATTTGTAGGTCTTTGGCCAAGACCAATGCTACAGCTTCTAGATTTTCTTTAACTATCTTGTGTAAGTCACAGGATTATTTAAAATATTTTCAAGTTTCCAGCTTTTGATCTGGCTATGTTTTAACTGAAATATGGTAACCAAATCAGAGGTCTCACTATAGTTAAGCTGATAGAATAGCACTGATATATGGCTTTTCAATTGTATTTTCCAAATATTTTGAGGCCATATATTTCTTTGTTATAGATACAACTGTTTGATATTGTTCCATAGATTAGTGTTTTATTCTTGAAAATCTTTCTGAACATGACTATGAGTTTATTACATGTCTTCTCATTAAGGTGTATATGTTGTATTCTATATTTTATTCTGGGATTAGCACTCTATTAATAATATAATAAACATGTTTTTCTATCAACTTCTTCTTAGATATTGCTTGAACTATCATTCTGATTTCTGATTTTGTTAGATTGATTATATTCTGGCTTTTTTGTTTTGATCCCAACCAAATACCAAGGAATCTGACCTGATTTTTTTTATTAATTTTATTAATCACAGTATCTTCTGTTTCAGCTTAAACCCTTCCAAGATCTTGAATTTCAGTTGATAATGAAAATTGACTTTGTTGTATTAATTTATGAGCCATTTGCTATATAGAACTTTTTATTTCTTTCAAAATACTTTTCAAGTCTTTTTTGGATTTGACAATCCATGTTGTATCATCCATGTAAGTTATCACTGCCTGCTTTAGAAAGAGCTTGACTTTTTCCTCAGGTTTATAAAAGTTGGATGACCATTCTTTTTTCATAGTATAATTCAGATCAGTATTATTTTGGATTTTACAAAGCAGCAGGTCATAAAAAATTTTTCATAATAGTAAAGAGATATTTTTTCCTTGATCTATATCATTTTCTACAACTATTGGGCTAGAAAGTTTATTGAAAAGAATAATGCTACAACTTTTGTTTTTAAAAAAATCTATTATAATCTTCTTAATAGTTATAGTAATTCAAATTTTATCTATGGCTTTTTCAAGCATGAAGAGGGAAATTATGTTATATACTTTAATAGTATCTTGAAAAAGAATCCATAGTTCTTTTTCTTTTTCTCTAGCTTCTTCATATATACTATTTAGTATGTAAATAGGTTCTGCTGTACTTTCTTCTGATAAGCCAGTAAAGTTTAAATCTTTAAGAATTTTGTATTATTTGCATATCCTTAATAGATAATTGATGAGGATTTTGGTAAAATATTTATAAGTTGTTTCTAGAAAAACAATAGATTTAGTATTGTTCAGTTGATATTTCAAAGACTTGGGTTTAGAAATATGATAGATATTATTACTTTTCTATTTCTTAAATATTCATCCAATATTTAGAACTTTATTGAACAACAAGCATAAGACTTTTTTTTCTTTAATACCTAAATGCTTGAGTATTTCATAACTAATATATAAGGGACCAGCTGCCTTATTATTTGAGAGGTATTGCAAAATAGCTTTGAGCTCCTCTATTTTGATTTCTTCTATTAATAATAAATATCATGTTGAATCAATCCATTCTTTAAGTTAGTGTTCTTTTTTCCAAGAAGGATTCAAGCTTTCAAAGTTGACATTCTTTTATTTGAAAGCTTCTTTATAGTAGTTCTTAACCTTGCTTTTAATAGTTTATAGATTGGTAGCTATATAATCTATCCTCTCTTGATTCTTGGTTAATACTTAATCTAATATAATTCTTAGTCTATTGCAGTTCAAGATTGAACTTAGCATCTATTTTTAATTGGACTTGAGATTTTTACATTTGTTTTCTAAGGCTTCTTTAATTTGGTTTCTTATATGGAGACTTTCTTTTTTCTTGCATATCATTCTAAGGCTATACTCTATTTTAGTGATTTTTGATAACAGCTCTGAAATTTTTTCTTGTGATTGGAAAGAAACTATTTCTTCTTTAATGAATTTATCAAGTCTTCTTAGTTTCTGAATGGTCTCTATATTTATTAGAATTCATGTATCCTAGTTGACTTGTATTTTTTTCAAAAGAAAGTGAATCTTATTAGTTTTCCTATAGACTTCGAAGTCTTTCTTTGAGATTGCTAATCTAGGCTTTACTTTTTTCTTTATATTGAAAATAAAGTAGATCCTTTTCTTTTTATGATGTTTATAAGTACTCTTGATAATTGTTGACTCAAAATCATGCCAAGCCTCTTCAAGTTCTTGGGGACCATTCTTCATTCTTGACCAGAAAAGTTATAAATTAGTTTTTGAAAATTTGTTTTTTATCTAAAATTTAAATTTCTCCTATTGTTCTATTGTGGAATTCACTGGATCAGGTATTTTCTTTTCTTTTGTTTTATGTTGCTTTTGCACTTAATTCTTGAGCAGATTATTTGTTGTCATTCTTATCAGTAATAAAATATAGTCACTATTTGATAATGTTTCTATGGAGATATTCTTAAATTAATATATATTATTTAAACTAATTTCTAATGGTGTTCAGATATAATTAATTTTACTATATTATATATTGTTCATCCATATGAAGGTAGTGTTTTCTTCTTCCAAAGAGTTCTGAATATTTATATAGTTGTAGTTTTCTAAAAAGTTGAAGAGACCTATTTCAGCTTTCTTATATCTTGATATTCTTTATTAGTGGATAGCTGATCTGCTATTGAATTGATAACTTTATTGAAATTTTCTATAATTATAATCTTGAAATAATTTCTTCGCATATTTAGAATTTTGTTTTGAAGAAGCTGTTGTAATATTAACTGACAGTTTTTTCTGATGACAGATATACTTAATAGATATAAAACTTGTATATTGTTAATAGCAAGTTGGCTCCTATTATATAGCCTTCTATTTTTTTTAATAGATTTCAACTTTTTCTTAAAATTTTTGTTAATAAGAAGTTCTATTCCAAATTCTCTAGGTTTCTCATTATTGCTACTGTGAAAAAACTTGTGTGTTTATTGTGAGATAAAAGTAAATTCTGCTATTTTATTTATTAATTTAGTTTCACAGATACCTAAAATATCTATGTTAAATTCTTATATAAGTTTATATAGCCTTTGTTGATTAGGCTAATATTAATTCTTATAACATTATATGTTTCAATTGAAATAGTATCAGTTAATGTAGAGTTATCTATAGTATAGTATATTTGTTATATACAGTAATATATATTTCTTTTCAATTCTATTATTATTGTTCTTCTTGATTGTGCTGATGAAGTTATCTAGTGATATGCTATATTTTATATTATGTTGGTATCTACTGTTTTCTTCAGGATTGTACCTTTTTTCCAAGATGAGCTTGTTTTCTCTTGTAAATTAGACTTTTTTCTAATATACTTTTATTGAACTGGTGCTAATCTCAGGAGCGATTGTTCCATCACTTCTCTCTTATTCTATTTTTATTATCTGTTTTTTTTTTGATTAAATTTATTCTATTATTTAATCATTTGAGATTATTCAAAATCTGATAAAGGGGATTTTAATCACTTTCATTTTCAGGATAAGAACTTTCAGATCTATTGTATAAACTTTTTCTTCTATTATAATAATTTATTGGTTCCCTATTACTACTAGTAGCAAAGCATTTGAAAGTCTCTATTGTTCCAATGATGTATTTGTTGTTTTAAGGATTATATCTTCTTCTTTTTTCCCTTCTTTCTAGATCTATTCTTTTTTTAGAGTCACTTTTTGTTTCTGAGTATTCCTCAGATAATGCATATTAGCCTGCTCTAATATTGCTACTAATGTCAATTTGACCTAGTTGTTTTAAGTGCAGTTTGGTCTATATTGTTTCAGAATAAGCTTTTTCTTTATTATCATTACTGTTTTCAGTTTGAGTTCTTCATTACCTTGCATTGTTCTTTTTTTAAAATGTTCCCTAGCACTCCAGCTAAGTTTGTGACCATATATAAATATATATTATTTCAAAGCTTTGTACAGATCTCCTGCTATTATAAAACAAACTATTGCATATTCTTTTCTTTTTAGAGTGAATAGATTTCTTAGTATATAATATGCTTTGACCCTTATATATTGTATTGCTTTTGCTATAAGACTCATGAAGGTATTATTATTCTATACAATCATAGAAACTAACTATTATGATTTTTGAAAATAGCATTAACTTTATGATCATTTGATTTATATTGAGTAAAGATTACTCTAAAAATATTTGTTTTGATATATATAAACCATCTATTTTCTAAATCTTGTTGATTTAGAATAAGTCGTGCCTTGATTCTTCTTTGAGAATGAGAGTAGTTATAAATATGGATACTTAGGACCTATTCATATTTCTATAAGATGAACTTAATTTCTTGATGAGTATGGCTGTAATCAAGATCAATTGATGTAACAAATACTGTCGTATTTCTTTATTTTGCTACCTCTTGTTTGAAGAACTTCTTTTTTGATAGTAAGTATGAAGTTTTCTATTTTTCTACTTATATAAGAATCAAGGTGAAGTTTTTTTCTTCTTTCTTATTGATCTTCTCTATATATTGTAAAGTATCTTCAACTTCCTCAAAGGTAAAAGTTGTTCAGGTATTACTATTGAGAAAGTTTTTTTAAATAGTAGCATATCTTTGGGTAGACTTAGGGCATCTTGGAAATAGGCTATTCATTCTTTTTTTGTATCTCCTGATATTCTAGAGGTAAGAATTTCAACCTTGAATTCTTCTCTTTTAGTGATATAAAATGGATTTAAGTTGGATGGCTTAGGTCTATTCCATATATTGCAGGAGATTTGTTCTGTTATATTTTTATTTTCAACTCTTTCCTGAATATTTTTCATTTCAAGTTCTTCTTCAAACTTTTTTCTAGTTCTTTATTATCTATTTTGATTTCAGTGTTTTTTGAAATTTTGATCTCAATTGTTGATTAAACTTCCATATTCTCATTTGAAAAGATATTCTTATCTAAGATTGAATTTTCTATTATAAAGTTTGTGAACTTATCATTAGTCTGAAAAGTTTGAGAGATATAAGGGATAAACCATTTGTAATAATATCTTATTTTAAGATGCATTTGACTTTTTCTTTCAGGAAGGGTATCATAAGGTATTTTTCTTTTCTTTGATCTTGTTTCTATAGATATAAGATTTATTGTTTGAGGACCTTAGCTTTAATAAATATAATTGGATTTACATTTAGGATTTTTGCAAAAATACTATCAAATATCAAGTATTCTACTGGTCCTAATATCTAATTGGACTGGTCTTGTATAGTGAGAGTATTGAATATAATTTGGATAGCTCATGTTTTTTTTCTCTGATCATGCTTTTCAGCTATTTTAACTATTATATCAAGGATAGAAAGTCCTTTTTTCTTTGCAATTTGCATAATTTTCCATTTATTTGTCATATTGGTCACATGTAAAGAAGAATAAATTGTGATTTGTTGTTTTGTTTATCTTTTTTATTTGTTTATATTTAGCAAGGTATGTGAAGTTATTTGTTTGTTGTCTTGTTTGAAATGTTGTTTACTTGGATGAGTTATTGATCCTTTCTGTTTTGATCTGCTTGTTTATTAGAATTGTTATTGATCTTCTTTGTTATGAAAAATGGACTATTTATTTATAGATTTTTGATAAACCATACTATATTGTTTTTATACTAACTTAATTGACATGTAAATATTTATATAACTTGTTTTGTTATTTAGACAGGTGTGTATAGAATTAGGATACTTTACTATTTAATTCTTGAGAGCTTTAATATTCTTCGGGGCTTTATAAACTTTGAGTTTTTCTAGATTTATTGATAAAAACTATTGTTGATAAAGTTTCTTCTAATGCCTAAAAAGATGTAAATTGATACTGGCCTAGCTAGAAGCTTGAAAAGTTGATATTGGGCTCTCCTAAGCTTACTATGAATCAACTTGTAGATATGTTTTTCTTTCCTTATAAAATAAAGTAAAGTAGAGTAAAATGATGTTATGCTATCTATACTTCTCTTGATTGATAGAATAACTTTGAAAAAGTGACTGAATATTGCAGTTTATTGTTAAATATTAGATCTTTAAGGGTAAAGTGTATTAAGTTGATTTTTCTTTTTCAAAAAAATTATCAAAAAAAAAAATTTTTTTAAGAAAAAAGAGGATTAGTAAAAAGAGTTTTTTTTTTTTTAATATAAACTATAATATAATATATAATATATAGTTTAATAATTATATATTATTATTATTTTTATTATTTTCTTTTTAACCACAATCATACCACAATAGCTTGTTTTTATTAAAAAATTGAAGTAAATCTATAATATTTTACAGACTTTCACAAAGTAACTAACTTGTTTTCATACAAAAGTACTTTAAGTTAGATTTTGGAGACAATATTACACTCCTACAATAGATTAGTGATAATCTCTATTTACTAGAATCATTATTAATAGTTTGTCACTGTTGATTGCCCAAAAACTAATAAATTGCTAAGTTAAAAATAAAAAGAGAAAAAATAATTGAAGAAAGGAAACAATTCAAGGTCTATTAAAAAATCTAAAAATAAAAACAACTTCTTTTCAAAAGGAATCTACCTAATTGAAATAATCTTTTTACTTCACTTGAATCTTGAAAGAAATATTCTTTTTTACCACCTGTGATATCAGACGAATCAATTCAACCAGTCTTTTATTTAAGTGAGCATCAAATTGGAATATCTCAAGGAAAGTATTTAGACCTTAGCTTTTTTCCATTAAAACTTTGTCACCACTTGAGAAACTTAAGTAAGAGATAGGAGTTTGTAATCTACATTACCTATCACTTGATATTTTGATGTTATGGAAGTTTTTATTAAGGAACTTGAGCTTTTGAGAACAAATATTTTCAGAATCTTTTTTTCAATTACCAATAATATCATCAGAACATGTAAATATGATCAATAAGAGCTTGTTAATATTTCAAAAACTGACATGTTTTATATTAGCCAATCACCTTTGGTGAGAATTTGTGCTATCCAAAATTCAGGGTCTAACTGAGATAGGCAAAATTTCTCAAAAAACTATGAAAGCAATAGCTTTAAGAAACTCACAAGTGACTGGAAGGAGAAAAATAAGCTCTCATATTATCAAAAACCTCTATATACCTCTTATTTCAAAGGTTATATAGACTTTCAAATACTTTATAGTTAGTTCTTCTTCCTTTGAAAACTTTCTTGCCATTAGTATCAAAGGTGTAACTTGACTTTTCTTGATCACTAGAAGTCAAGTTTTTGAGTAAAAAGATTTATAAACAAAAAGAAAGAGTAGAAGTGACTCTTAAAGCTATATTTTAAGTTGTTTTAAAGAAAGTATTACGATTTTATTAACAAAAAAGTATAGAAACTTCTTGTGAATATCTTTTTTGTGTATAATCAGAGGATCAGTAAAAATAGTTATATTATTAATTATATATTATTATATAAATAATATCAAATAATTTATAAATATAAATGATTTTTTTTACAAGTTTTATAAATTTTGTTAAATAATAGATAAATAGTTGTTGAATTTTTAATTAATAATTAATGAATTTTTATTAAATAGTTTTGATAAATAGTTAGTAAATAGGTAATAAATTTTTAATAAATATACTAGTCAAAATTGTGTTATTTAATAGCTAAATTATTATCAAATTTGATTTAATTTACTAATAAAAATATTGCTAAATTCTTTTTAATTATTGCCACTCAGTATATTACTATTTTAGCAATAAAGTGATAATCAAAAATTTGACAATTAAAAATTTAGCAATCAAAAATTTGACAATTAAAAATTTATTAACTAAAAGTTTAACAATAAATTATCAAAAAATTCATTAACAATTCATCAAATAATTCATTAACAATTTAGCAAAAATTTATTAAAAATTTATCTTAAAATTATTTATTAATAATTCAATAATAACAAAAAACTCTTTTCGCTGATCCTCTAATCACACACAAAAAAGACATTCGCAAGAAGTTTCTATACTTCTAGACTAATAAAGTTTTAACACTCTCTTTAAACCAACATGAAGAGACTTCCCTCAGGATTCCGCTACTTACCTCTATATTGTCTACAATCTTCTTCGAACAACACTGAACTCTCTTGACTTGCAAAGTCCAGTACTCACCTTTATTACCAATGGCAAGAAAGTTTCTTAAGGGAGAAGGACCAATAGCAAAGTACCTGCCACCTAACAATTGAAGTGAAGGAACAAAACCATATCTCAGAGAGGGTTTCTCCTATTCAAAGACTCATTTCCCACCCTTTGAATGGTTATGTGCCCTTTTAAAGCTATCACTTTTCATGGCTTTTTAGGGAATTTTGCTTATCCCAGCTTGATCCTGAAATTTCAGGTAACATGCATTTCACTGATTCTGATTGGCCGACATGAAACGCATTGGACAAGATTGATAAACAAGCTTTTATTGGTCACCTCACGTATCTGAATGCATTTTCTCAGCTCCATAAGAACCTGGGATTCACTGTAAGTCATATGCGTTGGTGCGAGTGGATACAGAACACAAATCACTACATCATTGGATACAAGAAAGAGCATATTCTCTCACAGACTGATCATCCAGCCAGGGCACAAAGAAAAACTAGTTCACTTACACTTGCTGATAAAGGCAGATCAAGTACAAAACAGGATACGAATAGGCAAGAAGCAAGTAATATGATATTCTTTACACAAGACCGAACCCATAATCAAAAGGTCGAGACACAAGACAAGGCAAATTTCTTTTTTCTTTTTTCTTTTTTTTTTCAAGCACTAACGAGATCATCTTGTATAAGGGACTCCTAACACCGGTGGTGTAGGATATCTTAGGTAAGTTCTTGGCATGTTAGTTTCCCTCAACAGGGATAGCAACAGGTCATCCGGTGGGCAAAACCCTAGGAGGTGTTGGTTCTCGAAATAGGTTTAAAGTTGGGTTACTTCAATAAAGATTAATTCATATTCCCTATAGCTTAGTTAGAATTTAGAGAAAGTCCTACACTAGACAGTCAATAGTCATCCCATTCTGATTGGGTGAGATATAAATAGACACCCCTTGTACTATTCGTTGATCGTAAATCCTTAGGCAGTAAGGATGATTAGTCATCCTGATTGTCCCTAGGACATATCTTGATTTTAATAAAGCATACGAATCAGCGCGGGAATGAGCTAGCATTTAAAAATAATAATAATAATAATAATAATAATTCAATAGTAATATGTCAAGTGGTAGCAATTGAAAAGAATTCAGCAATATTTTTATTATTAAATTTAATCAAATTTAACAATAATTTGACTACTGAATAACACAATTTCGACTAGTATTAGATAATAGAAACATAACAACAGATTATGTGACATGTCTTTAAATAGATAAACAAGCTCAACAAGTGTTCTAGCTAATTACAAAACATGTTTCTCACATCTGGTTTATCTCTTAATAGATTCAGCACATATGTTACTAAAATTAACAAATAAACAGATAAACAACTTATAACTTGTGTTTACTCCACAACTGATCTGCCAGCACAACAGATAGTTTAGAGAATCTCCAGTAATATTATCTAGATAAGTAAACAAATAAATAGAGTTAATTCGTGAAGTATAACTTATCCAATAATAATGTAATACAGCTAACATGGATAGGACATAATGTATTCTTTATATTGTAAATAAAAAGGAGGAGGATATTTTGAATACCTTAATCAAGCTTTCAAGAAGGCATGATGAAACCTCAGAACTATGGGCATTTCAACAATTAATAAGGCAAAATGAAGGAGATCCAAAAGAAGAAACAACTCCTACACCAGAGACTTTTACCATCCTAGATAGTATTATTGCTAATATTCTAGAAATAGACAAAGCAACATTCTATAAGAAACAGATCCTTACTTAACATATCCTATACCTCTGTTAACAAGGAAAGGGAAAAGAAGAAGATCTTCTACAGCTCTATATAAAAGACAAATTCATAGAAATTATCAAGAATGCAAGTGATTTATAGGAGCTAAAAAGTCAATAATAGAGATCACAAAATATGTAAATACTGAGTTAACAATAAATAATGAAATCACAATGACTGGTGTTTATAAACAAAAAAAGGTCGAAATATAAAGGCTTCAAAAAAAAAATAAAAGGCAACAATATCAGTGATTATAGCTTATATGACATGAAAAACAGAAATTTCGTCCTATTGACAAACCCATATTTTATAGAAAGAGAAGAAATATATAGACTCAGTACCATGATGACCAATATTCCAGGGAAAATAGAAGAAGTCAAGGCCTACCTAAGCAATATCCTAAAACTACCACAGAAAGAAAGACATCTTTTGAAGAAAGAATTTATCAATAATAATGAATGGTTGACCTTTTGAGTATAAGAAGAAGAGAATGTTCTAAAATACATAGAAGAGATAAACTATAATTTTACTATCCAATAAATAACTTCTCATACTCCACGTTCTACCCACACAATCAAAAGAGAGAAAAACAGAAATCTTTCAGGAATTAAAAGAGGAAAATAGATTTGATATATGGCATGTCAGCCTAATATATCTAGATCAAAAGATTTCTAGAAGTTATATAGCCAAACATCTCAAGCGATATGGAACAGTTCAAAACATCCATATCTATAAGGTCAAGACAAAGACTAGGGCTAAGGCCTATTTCAAGCTTCATAAATATATTAAATGAGATCTCGCAGAAGCATGGATAACACCTATAGGTATTGAAACATCCAGAGCTATCTTCACTAAATTAGAGTTGACTGATAAAGAGATAAATGCCACCTTAATTGAGAGAAATATCAACCCAGCTAGACTGTTAGATATAAATAGAAAATATACCAACTTGATAATAAGAGCTTTACATGGTACCCAAGTAAAAACATACTATACTCCCAAAAATCTCTACACATTAAAGAAACAGAACTTTACAATTGTCTGTTTTGTGACAAGAGAGAATAGGGACAAGACCTGCAAACAACATATTTTCTTACAAGGTTTAAGACTGTTTTGAAGCATAAAGAATTCCAGCAATAGAGAAAATACTAGCTCTATAAGTGAAGAAAGGAAATCACATTATCAACGATCCCAAAAAATCAATATAGATAATGATTCAACTTCAGATTTGCTATTAGGCTATGAGTCCACAAGATTCTTTTCCTCCTTCTCTTATCATCATCCCTATACTATAAAACCTATATACTCCAGAAATCAAAAACAAACAAAACAAAGGGATAATAATAGTGTAAGGCAGGAAAATTATAAAACAACTAGATATCCTGCTACAGATAGTAATAGAGAGCCAATAAGAAGACAAAGAACTCACCAGCAAAATATCAGCAGTGCAGATATCAGATTAGAGGCAAAAGGCAACCAAGACTCTATGTAGCTCATATTGATTAACCTTGAAAAACTGAGTAATAGAATAAATAGACTTGAAGAACAAATAACTCTAAATAAGATAAATAGAGATAGAAGAGGGGCCAATCACTCCTAACATAGTGTAACAGATAACCCAAAGAGACAAGAGATGAACATGTCCGCTTTATTCTCAATAGCAACTAACAACAAGAGTAGAGAACAAATATAAGAAAAAGAGGTTTCATTAGAACAATATAATAATTTAGATCTAACAATATTCTTATAAAAGAAATGTGATATTTTCCTCAACAAAAAAAGAAAAAATATAATAATAGAAAAAAAACAGAAAGAAATGGGAAATATACAAAAAAGGATAATTAAAATTAGAATATATAGTGTCAAAGGCATTACAGATAAGATGAATCAAAGAAGTCTAATTGCAGAAATTACAGAACAAGGGATAGGTATAATGGGTTTATGTGAAACAAAACTTATCCAAACTAATGCCAAATGGGCTTTTGATAAACAAAGAGTCTACAAACACTTCTATAGCCCCAATACTGACATATCCTTTGGAGTAGGAATTAGTCTCCTTATCAGAAGAGACCTAGAAAAAAAGATGGCATCAATTGAAAAAGAAGATGGATATATTATAGCTACCAACTTGCTAATGAAAAAGAAAAAGAATTGTATTATACAAGTCTATATCCCATCAAATAAGCAAAGGTGCAAAAAAATGCAGGAGAAAATAATCAGTTTTAGCAAAACAAAACATAGAAAAAGCTTTTACACAATTATAATAGGAGACTTTAATGCTACTTACAACCTATTGAAAGATAGAACCTCATCTTCCAAAGCAAAATTTAAATCCTCTTGATATCCTGAAATCCCACTGTTTGATTTTCTTAATGAGTGGGGATTTATAGATACACAAGCTATATGGAAAGGAA
>CAJVPT010005180.1:0-12506 GCA_910592055.1 Acaulospora colombiana | reverse complement strand
AAATACCTAATCAATAATAATTTAAAATTTTATTATTGGATAATGTTACAATAAAATTTAAAATTATAAATCTATACTTTGATCTTTTTTATATCTTTTTTTTTTTTTTTTTTTTAACCCGCAGTCAGGTCAGCATGACTTGTCTTTATTGTATATATATCAGATATTTATAAATTATTTTGACTTTCATATATTAACTCACTCGTCATCAAAAAATTATTTCTTTAGATGCAACTTAGGAAATAATATTTTGCTCCTTTACTGACTTGGATAAATCCTTTAGTCAATAAAATTATTACATACAGGTCATTACTGTAGATCATTCTAAATTCTGACTGTAGTTAAAAATCAAACTATTTTCTTCTATAACAAATCCAATCCTTGATGATTTCTATATACTTCGTTTCCTCCTTTCTTTCAGAGACTTCTTATCCCGGATCTTCTACAAGTATGGGTTCTTCTTTCTTTTCTTGTATGACCTGCATGATGGATCTATGCCTGGATCTTTTGATTCATTTATCTTTTTCAATAATATTTTGCTTCTTTTCCCACTCTATTACTTTTTTACAGTGGCTATTTCATATGTCATTCTTGAAATTTTTCCTTATTTTATAACAAAGCTTGCTGATTATACTTTGTGTGACTGTCAGAGGAATTTTGAGATGTACTTTGAAGTAATTCTTCAAGGAGATGGTTTTGTTCTCTTCTATATATTCATAAATAGTATTAAAAAGGCTTCTATCAGATTGTTGAATTTCGTTTAATCATTTACTTATCCAAATATTGGTTGCAGAATAGACTTCTTCTTTGTTTTTGATTTCTTTACTAATATATCAATTGATCTTATCCTTTGCTTTTCTCCATATATTCTTTCTGATTTTTTTAGTGACTGAATATTCGAACAAGTGTCTTAATATTTCTTCTTGAAGTTCACATACTGGACAGGTCATTATGGTATAAATATCTGATTTCCTTTTCTTTAATATTTATAATACTGGAAGTTCATTATGGGTTAGATTAGTCAGGAAGCTTTTGTCTTTATTATCTTTAAAAGAAGTATTGAAGATATTGAATGGATTGAACTGATTCCAGAAGATTAATCAGTTTATGCTTTTGTTATTTTGGATCCATAGTTCTTGAATCCTTTTCTGTATTGTCCAAATATTTTCTATCTTTTTCTTGTTGAATATTTTGACAAATTCTCTAATACTAATATTTATTGTGTGCTCTCTCTATGTAACTATTGTCAGAACTGTTTCTAACTCTAGTAGTTGATGTCAGATTATTTGATTTTCACATCTAGCTTGTTTGGCAAGTAGATCTATTTGATTATTGAACTTATCGATTCCATGGACTTTGATCTTTGTAATTTCCAAGGTGAGATTTTTCTTTTTATAATTTTACTCTATAATGGCCAATTAGCAATCTTTGTCATCTTCTTGTTGATATCTCCACTTGTAAACTGATGGACTTCCATGTGTTAACTGCAGTATTACAAACTGAGAATATTAAAACTATTGTATTTTGAGGAGCTATATATATTGCAATTAGAATGGTCAATATTTCTGTCCTGATTGCTAATATCCATATTGATGCCTCTGCTAAGAATTGCTTTACAACTTTATTGTCTTCTACTAGAACCCAAGCCAAACCCATTTCAAGCTCACTATCCTTTATTCCTTTTTTATATAATCCATCAGTGTAAAAAGTAAACTGAGTAACTGTATATCTTCTATTATATTCAGGACATCTATAAGTTCATTTATGTGTTCCTTTGATTGGATAGCTTATCTTATTAGCATGGCTTTCCAGTTTTCTACCTGGATTTTCACTTCTGATCTAGACATTAGTGGAGTTCTTGCTTGTTACCTTGTAACTATAAGCCAATCTGTAGGGTTATTAAGTAGGAGGACTTGTTTTCCTTTTCTCAGATTTTCATGTTTGTTTAGCTGTAGAAGAAGATGGACTTGTGATATATCTACTTTTTTTACTTGAGATAATCTATCTGGTTGGAGTAGATTATAGTTACTAGTCGAATTGTATATCAACTGATATAGAGCAAATTGAATTTTGTTGTTCAAGAGTGATGTTTTTCCCAATATGTCTATTGGAGAGCTAGAACAGGCTATCCAATATGTTTTTCTTCTATCTAGATATACTGAAAAAGCTTTAGTTTGGATATTGTAGCTTGTTTAGTCTAGTCCATACAATGACTTTCTTAGAAGGTCATGATTTTTTGTTATCTTTTCTTGGATTTTTTTGTACTAAAAGGAAATTGAAACTTTGCATTTGTTGAAAAGAATCTGAATTGTTCTCCATTCCTTGAGTGTCATCGTAATTGAATTGATGATTTGATCTAAGAACATAATCTTGTATTTATAGAGTGATGGAATGGTTTTTTCATATTCTCTATTATTCTATAGTATTGACTTAATAGATAAGATACCTCCCTGATAATTAAAGGTTTCCTTCCATTTCCAACTTTGAAAGATAATTTGTAATTTTTTGGCCAGAGCCAACGTTGCAGTTGCCAGGTTTCCTTTGATCATCTTGTGAAATTCACAGGATTATCTAAGATATTTTCAGATTCCTAGCTTTTGATCTAGCTCTGTTTCAATCAAATTATAGTCGCTAAACCAGAGGTCTCACTATTGTTAAGCTGATAGAATAATGTTGATATATGACTTTCTAATTGTATTTCCCAAATACTTTTGAAACCATATATTTGTTTGTTATGAATGCAACTATTTGATATTGTTCCACAGATTAGTACTTTGTTCTTGAAAACCTTTTTAAACATAGTTGTAAGTTCATCACATGTCTTCTTATTAAGATATATATGTTGCATTCTATATTCTATTCTGGGGATCAGTACTTTATTGATGACATAACAAGCATATTTTTCTGTCAACTTTTTTTTAGCTATTATCTGAACTACCACCCTGATTTCTGATTTTATTAAATTGATCATATCCCAACTTTTTTATTTTGGTCCCAACAAAATACCAAGGAATCTGGTCTGATCCTTTTTATTAATTTCGGTAATCACAATATTCTCTGTTCCAGTTTGAACCCTTTCAGGATTTTGATGATTTCAGTTGATAGTAAGGAGAATTGACTTTGTTGCATTAATTTGCAAGTTATTTACTATGTAGAACTTTTTTGCTTCTTCTAAAATACTTTTCAAGTCTTTTTTGAATTTGGCAATCCATGTTGTGTCCTTTATATAAGTTATTACTGCCTGTCTTAGGGAGAGCTTGACCTTCACCTCAGGTTTATGGAAGTTGAGTAACCATTCTTTTTCTATAGTATAACTCAAATTAGTGTTATTTTGGATTTTACATAGTAGCAGGTTATAAGAAATTCTCCATAATAGTGGAGAGATTGTTTCTCCTTAATCTATACCATCTTATGCAACTATCAGGCTAGAAAGTCCAGTAGAAAGAATAATGCTACAACTTTTGTCCTTGAAAAGGTCTATTGTAATCTTCTTGATAGTTGTAAGAATTCGAATCTAATCTATAGTTTTTTCAAGCATGAAGAGGGATATTGTGTCATATGCCTTAGCTATGTTTTGAAAGAGGATCCATAATTCTTTTCCTTTTTTCTCTAGCTTCCTCATATATACTATTTAGCAGATGGATGGGTTCTACTATACTTTTTCCTGATAAATCAGCAAAGTTTGAACCTTTAAGGATTTTGTATTGTTTACATACCCTTAATAGACAAGCAGTGAGGATTTGATGAAATATTTATGAGCTGTTTCTAGAAGAACAATAGGTTTAGTATTGTTCAATTGACATTTTCAAGGCTTGGGTTTAGGAATGGAATAAATATTACTACTTTTCTATTTCTTAGATATCCATTCAGTATTTAAAACTTTATTGAACAATGAGCATAGGACCCTTTTTCCTTTAATGTCTAAGTACTTGAGCATTTCATAACTGATATATTAGGGGCCTGCTACCTTATTGTTTGGGAGATGTTGTAAAATAGCTTCAGGCTTTTTTATTTTATTTCTTCTGTTAGTGATGAGTATCATATTGGATCAATCTACTCTTTAGATTGGTATTCTTTTTTCCAAGAAGAATTTAAACTTTTAAAGTTAATATTCCTTTATTTAAAAGCTTCTTTATGGTAGTCCTTAATCTTGCTTTTAATAGTTTATAGATTGGTAGTGTTATAAGTCATATGGGTGATATGATTTATGCATAACGGTCTAGAATCCAACAATCTGAAAGTCTGGCATGAAAGATTAAGTGTTGCAAGGTAAAAAACTATAGATAAGGCTTAGGTACTGATAAGGAAACTATGTGTATTTGGAAAGTATAGAAAGTTTAGCAAAGCTTAGAGTTAGTATAGCTGATTATAATGTAGATAGCCATTGTTAAATAGAAAAGTATAAATAGCTTACTAATGTATGATAAAAAGGCAGAGCTAAATGTGTTAGGAAAAACAGTCCTCATTGAGAATAGAGATAAAAGTTAGTAATATACCAAAGAAACAGAATGCAATAAAGAGACACTTACCTTCAGTCAAGTCAATCACCATGCCTCTGCCTTTCCTAAGTGTTCTTTATAGGAGGCATTCTCTTTTTTGAGTCATTTGTGAGTATTTTTGAGAAGTTTTGGTTATGCAAGGTGCTACGGATTAGTGACAAACTCGTCAGGATAGCCCACGAAGTAGCTATACGTATATTCTATCCCCTTTTGATTCTTGGTTAATACTTGATCTAGTGTGATTCTTGTTCTTTTGCAGTTTAAGATTAAGCCCAGCATTTGTTTTTGGTTGAACTTGAGATCTTCACACCTGTTTTCTAAAACTTCTTTAATTTGATTTCTGATGTGAAGACTTTCTTTCTTTTTGTATACCATTCCGAAGCTATGCTCTATTTTAGGATCTTTGATAATAGCTCTGGAATTTCTTCTTGTGATTGGGAGAAACTATTTCTTCTTTGACAAATTTATTAAGTCTTTTTAGTTTCTGGATGGTCTTTTCTATATCTATTAGGATTCTTGTACCCCAGTTGGCTTGTATTTTCTTCAAAAGGAAGTGAATTTTATTAGCTTCCCTGTATGCTTTGAAGTCTTCCTTTAGAATTGCTAATCCAGGCTTAGCCTTTCTCTTTATATTGGGAGTGGAGTAGATCCTTTTCTTTTTAAGATGTTTATAAGCACTCTTGATAATTGTTAACTCGAAATTATGCCAGGTCTCTTTGAGTTCTTGAAGATCATTCTTTATGTTTGACTAGAAAGATTATGGATCAGGTTCTGAAAATTTGTTTTTAATTCAACATTTAAATTTCTTCCATTGTTCTCTGTGGAATTTATTGGGTCAGGTATTTTCTTTTCATTTATTCTATATTGCTTATGCACTTGGTTTTTGAGCAAATTTTTTGTTGTCATTTTTGTCAATAATAAAGTATAGTCACTATTTGACAATATTTCTATGGGAATATTTTGAATTCATATATATTGTTTAAGTTAATTTCTGGTGGTGTCCAGATATAGTCGATTCTACTATAGGATATATTGATTGTCCATATAAAAGTAGTGTTTTCTTCTTCCCAAGAGTTCTAGATATCTATGTAGTTCCAGTCTTCTAAGAAGTTAAAAAGACCTATTTCAGCTTTCTTATATATTGGTATCTTTTTATTGATGGATGGTCAATCTGTTCTTGGATTGATGACTGCATTGAAATCTCTCATAATTATAATTTTGAAGAGATTTCTTTGCTTGTCTATAATTTTGTTTTGAAGAAGCTATTGTAGCCATCTACTAATAGTTTTCTCTGATAGCAGATATATTTGATAAATACAAAGCTTATATCTTGTTAATAGAAAGTTGACTCCTATTATATAACCTTCTATTTTTCAATGGATTTCAACTTTTTCTCAATGTTTATATTAATGAGAAGTCTTACTTCAGATCCTCTGGGTTTCTCATTATTGCTACTGTGAAAAAATTTGTGTGTTTATTGTGAAGTGAACGCAAATTCTGCTGCTTTATTTGTTAACTTAGTTTCACAGATGCCTAGGATATCTATGTTGAGTTCTTGTATCAGTTTGTATATTCTTTATTGATTCAGGCTAGTATTAATTCCTCTAATATTATGTGTTCCAATTGAAATGGTATCCATTAACATAAAGTTATCTATAGTATACTTATTATATAATGTATATTCCTTTTCAATTCTTTTTTTTTTTTTTAATCCATTATCAGGTTGACATGGCTTATCTTTATTGTATATTTAAAATATTATACAATTTCAAAGATTTTTACATGACAGCTCACCCATCTTAGAAGTTTAACTTCTCTAGATGCAACTTAGGAGATGATATTTTGCTCTCTTAATAACTTGGATTATCCTTTAGCTATCAAGTTCATTGCTTACAGGTCATCACTGTAAATCATCCAAAATTCTAAATGGCAGATCAAATACCTAACCACGTTCCCCCTTTAACTATCCATCTTTCAATAATCTCCTCAAGATTTATACCTTGGGATTGTTCTTCATGTAATATCTTGTCTATTAAAGGACTATTATCTTCTTCTGGATTTCTTGTATTTTCAAGCTTGTTTTTCAGAACTCGGTGTTGTTTGGATCTCCTATCAATATTCAAGGTTTTTTCCCATTCAATTACCACTTTGCAGCATTCGTTCCAGATCTTTTTCTTGAAATTCTTTTGCAATCGTTGACATTAGTCTTCCTATAGCTTTCCTTGTGATAAGTGGCTTTACCTTGTAATAGAGTTTGAGGAAGTCTTCAATATCTTTCATTTTGTCTTTATATATATATCCACATATTATTTTAAAATAACTCTGTTCCTGTTGCTGTATCTCATTGAACCATATATTAACTACTTGAAGTATAGCTTCTTGCTCTTCATCTTTGACTTCTATTTGCTTAGTAATATATTAGACTAACTTCCTACTTGCTTATTTCCAGATGTCTAGTCTTTCGAAGCTTATTGCTGAACACAAAAATAGGTGATCAATTGTTTCTTTATAAGTTCCACATCTAATACAAGTGGTTGATTTATAAACTTCTGGTTTTTGCTTCTTAAGTATCTGTAATGTCGAAAGTTCATCATGAGTAAGATTCACCAAAAAGCTTTTGTCCTTGTTATTCTTAAAGGATGTATACAATGCATAATGAATATTAAACTGGCTCCAAAAAACTGTCCAGGTTATCTTGGTTTCCTCTTTACTTCATCTATTCTAAATCTATCTTTGAATACTCCAGTCAAGGTTAATCTTTTGATGATTTCATCCTTTAATGAATTTCCAGATACCAATGTCAATAGTCAGATCTTTCCATGTGATTATAGAGAAGATTGCACCCATTTCTGGTATATATTGCCATTATATTGGATTTTCTTTTCTAGCTAATTTTACCAGTGTATCTGCCATATTGTTGAAATAGTTTTTTTTTGTGTATACAGACCTTTTCTAATATTAAAGGAAGGCTTTTTTTCTTAACTAGATTTTTTATTCTTGTCCAAAGTAGCCAGTTAACTATTTTGATCCATTTTCTAAATGACATAAGTGATTGTAATTGTATAGTATTCCATGTTCTAATAGCTACTTTGCAATCTATAAATATAGGGACATTAGCATCTTGAGGTAGAGTATAAAGTACTGTCAATATTGCTAGTATTTCTGCTCTTGCTGATAAAGGCCATAGCAGTCCTCCTGCTGAAAATTGGTTGATAATGGTATTGTCTTGAGTCTGAATCCAAGCAAAACCCATCTGATACTCTGTTTCATCTCCTGTTTCTTTCTTAAAGAACCCATCGGTATAGAAAGTAAAGTTTTTATGTCCATTGTTTAGATTAAATCTAAAAGCATCAGTAAGTTCTCTAATATATTCTTTTGAGTCAATGGCCTGCTCTATTAATGAAATATGTCAGTTTTCTATTACTACTTCTTTATATGTTTCTGCTAAATTCCAAGTATCAGATCTATATTGTTTTGAGTTGTCAGATATTCAATCTGTTAGATTTTCTGGAAGCAATAGTGATTTTCTTGTCTGTATGCTTTTATACTTGTTGAGGTAGGAGATATGTTTTCGAAAATGAAACTATTGTCATTGACTTGGATAGATCTGGATAACATAGGGTCTAATTATCAGTACTATTATAATTAAGCTGATATGGGGTAAAAATTATATTTTCTTGGGCTTTCTTGATTTTTCCTATCATATTTTTCAATAGATTGATAGTGATTTTCCAGTAAGTCTTCCTTTTGTCCAGTGTATCTGATAATTGTTCTATACGGATTTCATAATTATACTATTCTAAATTTCTGAGTGAGCTTCTGAGCAAATCCTGTCTTTCTGTAACCCGAGAAACAACTTGCTTATACCATCTGGAAATATGACCTTTTCTATTTTCAAAAAATATTTGAACTGCTCTCATTCCCTAATTGTTTCTATAGTTGAGTTAACTAATTGATCTAAGAACATTATATTGTATTTTTTCAAGAATGCTATAGCCTTTTTATAGTCACACTTCTCAAAAATTGACTTAATAGAAAGTAGACCACCCTTGACTTAAAAAAGATCTTTCTATTTCCAACTTTGATATGTGATTTGAAGTTTATTTGCAAGAGCCAGGGTAGTAGCAGCGAAGTTACTTTTTTCCAAAAAAGCAACTTCTGTTGGATATTCCAAGATATTTCTAGGCTTTCAGTGTTTCAGCTGGTTCTGTTTGAGATGGATAATTGTTGCTATTCCTTGATTTTTAGGGTTGTTTAGCTAATAGAATAGAGAGGTTATATGCCTTTCAAATTGGATTTCTCATATACTTTTGAGATCTAATATCGTTTTATTATGAATACAACTATTTGACATTGTACTATATATAAGGGCTTTGTTCTTGAAAGTTTTTATATATATTGCCATAAGCTCATTGTATATTTTTTTTCCAATATGTATGTACTATGTACAGTATTCTATCCAGGGAATCAGAACTTTATTGATAATATATCTAGCATGTTTCTCAGTCATAACTTTTTTACTAATTGCTAGATTTACAGATCTAATCTCAGCTTTCAACAAGTTAATTGTGTTCTTGTTGTTATATCTTCTTTTAAATCAAACTGCTAGGAATCATGCCTGATCATCTTTGTTTATTTCCTTGACTTTTATTCTGTCAATACCAGCATAAACTATCCCAGTTTCTAGCTTATTCCGATTTATTGTAAGCAAAATTGACTTTTCACTATTAATCTGTGAATCATTTGCTATATAGAATTTTCTGGCCTATTCCAAAATGTTCTCCATATCTTGCTTAGATCTAGCTATCCAGGTTGTGTCATCCATATATGCAATAACTGCTTGTCTAATAGATAGTTTCTTCTTAACTTCTGGTATCTGGAAGTCAGGTATCCACTCCTCTTCCATAGCATATCTATAATTCTGTTTATTTTGAATTTTGCAGAGCAATGGGTTATAAAAGATTCGTCAAAGTAAGGGAAATATTATTTCTTCTTGATCAATACCATCTCCTGCTATAAATGAATTAGAGAGTTCAATAGAGAAAATAGTCCGACAACTCTGTTCTTGAAAAGATTGATGAGCAGTTGTCTCGTTACTAATGGAATTTGAATTCTTGACATTGCCTTTTCCAACATTTCAAGACTAATAGTGTTATAGACTTTTGCTGTGTCTTGAAAAAGTATCCATAATTCTTTTCTTTTTTCTCTAGCCTCTTTACATATACTATTCAGAAGTTGGATAGGTTCAGTAGTACTCTCTCCCTGTAGGCCGGTGAAGTTATCTATACTTTGGATTCTACCTTATATTTTGATTTATATATATACTGTATATATATATATTTTTTTTTTAACGCTAGCCCATCCATGTGTCATGGCACCATTTTATTATAATAAAGATCATATCTAAGAACAACCGGGATGAATAATTACCTGTACTGTCTAAGGATTTACAGATCAACGAATAGTACAAAGAGCTAACTATTTATATCTCACCCAATCAGGATTAGGCAACTATATAACCATCTAGTCTAGATATTACTCTTTACTATGACAAACTAACTAGACACTCAAAACTTGACTATCTAGACCTAATACACCACGATACTCTTTAGGTCCTGAAACCCCTTAAGCTCAGGTTCACCAAGTGGCTTATTGTTATCCCTTAAGAAGGGAAGCTAATGTGTCAAGGATTCACCTAAGATACTTAGCACCACCGATGTTAGGATCCCTTATGTAGAGCCTTAACTTCACTAATGCTAAAAGAAAATTTTAAAAGGGGAAGGGGTATGTACGAATCTTATTTAATGGACATTAGTAATGGTATTGTTATTGTTAATTTACGATAAAGAGATGGGTATATCAAAACCCTTCAAAAAGATAATACCCAAGTTGTTAGTTTTTATTTGTTGAATAGCAAGTGAAGGAGTTGTTGTTTATTCAATATGTCCTATTGCAACTTATTCTTTCCTGGTAGCTACTGATGTAGGAGATTTATGTCCTATATCCACTCGCACCAAGCATAATGACTTATGATGGACCCCAGATTCTTATAGGACTGAAAAAATGTATTCAGACATGTGACATGACCAATAGAAGCTTGTTTATTTCTTTTACTAATGTGAGCTCTTTCTGTCCAATCACGGTGTGAGAAACTTTGTGCTATTTAAAATTCAGAGTCAAATTGAGGTAGGCAAAATTCTCCAGAAAAAATCAAGAACGAGCACTATGAGAAGATAACAAGTGACAAGAGAGTAGGAAAGTTATCTCTTATCACACAGATACTTCTGTAGTGTTTCTCTACAATGTGAGATAGTGGCACATTAGTTTTTCTTCCTTTCAAAACTTTCTTGCCATGGGTAGAAAAGATGCTTCTTGACCTTTAAGATCATTAGGGGTCAAGTTTTTTTTGAAGAGGATAGTAAGCAAGAGGAGTAAAGATAGTTAATGGCTCTTAAAGCTTCTTCAAGTTGGTTTAAGGAAAGTGATAAGACTTTATTAGCCAGAAGTATAAAAACTTCTTGCAAATGTCTTTTTTATATATGGTCAGAGAATTAGTGGAAAGAGTTTTGAGTCTAAACGTTGATATTTTGATTTATATACTATATATACTTGAAATTAAAAATTTAAAAATTTTAATAACTAGTAATTGAAATTAAAAAAACTTTTTTTTTATTGATAGCTTAAAATTAAAGCTTTAAAATCACTATATTTTGGTTTAATTTTACTTTAAATTGATAAAATTATTAGTTTTAAAAAATTGTTAATAAAAATAAATTTAAAAAATTAAAATTCTTATCATTTTTTTTTTAAAATTGATAATTAAAATTTAACAATTTTAATATTATTAAATTTTCTGAGAATTTGATTATTTAATAATATATTATTTATTAAATTTTATTGAATATTAAAAAAATTATTTTATAAAGTATTTTTTAATTTCAAGCATGTATAGTATATAGTTGAAATTATATTATTATTATTTTTTTTTTTAATCTACAATCATATCATAATAACTTGTCTTTATATAAAAAATGAAATAAATTTACAATATTTTATAGACTTTCACAAAGTGATTAACTTATCTTTATACAAAAGTACTCTAAGTCAGATTTTGGAAACAATATTACACTTTCCTAATATATTGATAATAATCTTTATCTACTAGGATCATTGCCAACAGTTTGTCACTGTTGATTGCCCAAAAACCAATGAATTGTTAAGTTAAAAAGGAAAAGATAAAAAATGATTAGAGAAAGGAGCCAATTCAAGACCTATCAAAAAAATTCAAAAATAAAAACAATCTCTTTTTAAAAGGGATCTGTCTGATTGAGATAGTCTTTTTGTTTCACTTAAACCTTAGAAGAAATTTTTTTTTTCACTACCTGCAGCATCAGATGAGTCAATCTAACTGATCTTTCATTTAAGTAAGTACCAAATTGAAATATCTCAAGAAAAGCATTTAGACTTCAGCTTTTTTCCATTAAAGCTTTGTCACCATTTGAGGAACTTAGGTAAAAGATAGAAATTTGTAATCCACATTATCTATCACTTGATCTTTTGATGTTATGAAAGTTTTCATTAAGGGACTTAAGCTTTTGGGAGGCAAATGTTTCTGAAACCTTCTTTTCAATCACTAATGATGTCATCAAAACATGTGGATGTAATCAATAGGAGCTTGTTTACATTTCAAAAACTAATGTGTTTTGTGTCAACCAATCACTTTTAGTGAGGATTTCTATTACTCAAAATTCGGGATCAAATTGAGATAGGCAAAATTCCTCAGAAAACCATGAAAGCGATAACTCTAAGAGATCCACAAGTAACTGGAAAGGAAAAAATAAGCCTTTCTATTATCAAAAACCTTTATATACTTCTCGCTTCCAAAGTTAAATAGACCTTCCACTAGTCGAAATTATGTCATTCAGCTGTCGAATTATTGCTGAATTTGGCAAAATTTAATAATAAAAATATTGACGAATTATTTATGATTGCTGCCACTCGGCATTA
>CAJVPT010005179.1:0-12507 GCA_910592055.1 Acaulospora colombiana | reverse complement strand
AATTATAAATATTAAAAATGTAAATTATTAACTAAATGTTTATATATAAAACTTAAAGATAGCAAGTAAACATTAGGCAGGGAAAAAAGAATAAATAGATTAAAAAAAAAAAAAACATGATTAAAAAAATATCGGATTAACTGAACAGATACAAATCATATAAAAATAAATCTGTTCAGATACAGATTGGATCAAATAAAAACTGATCCGATCGGATTCGGATCAGATTAATCTAAAATCTGATTCGATCTGATCTGTTGTGATCCCTAGCCAAGAGGAGTCTTTTGCTACACTGGCATATATTCAATTTGTGTTGGTTGTATAACTCATGATAGGCTTTTTTCTTGCCTTGTTGATTGAAAGCCTTTCTTTTGAGAAGGGGAAGTTTTTGTTGGCTGAGTCTATTAGTTCTATCCCTCTATATTAAGTTCTTTTTTATTATTGTACGTGTGTTGAAGTCATGTTTCTATGCCCCATATCCAAAGCAAAGTTTTATTGATCTTGCGACCCATCTAAGTTCTGTATTTTCCAGTTGCAGAATGGTATTCCTTGCCTTATCCAAGTCTTGTGTATCTTTGAAATACAAGATAACGAACTATTTGTTTTGTTTAAGTTGGTTTAAGGGAAAATAACATGCCTGGGCATGCATCTATTCAATAATTCCTTTCAACTCGTTTGCTGATGTTTCTTGTGGGAGGTTGGTAAGCATTGCACTGTATTGGTTCCTTTTTTTTTTAATAATCCAAGTCTTGACTATTGGATATACTCTTATACAATAGTTGTCCTTGTAAAGAGCCCATGCTTTGGCCTGCTTTTCGAATATTGCTTCTGAAATGAATTGTATGATTTCTAATTTGACCATGCTAGCTGGTTGAAGCAAAATATATTCTATGACTGTTTTATCCTCAAATAAACTGACTATGTTCCTTTTTATGAAATAGTTGGATACATCCCAGAGCTTGATGAATTAGACTCTACTTTCAGGTATGCCGATTTGTGGTACTAATCTAAATTTAGTAGTTTCATTATTGATGATTATAATCTAACATGCCTTTAGGGCCTCATGGTAATTGCTGAATAGTGCTACAATCATCTGTGAGCCTGTTGGTTTCTCTGTGCATAAATGCTTCAGGGTTACCAGATGCCTTAGCTTGTTTCTGATAAAGTCGATTTTTTTATATGTTGAGCTTCCTGATACTTTCTCCAGATCTATGAAGACTTTGCCTAGACAGAGCATGCTATTGAGTCTTTGGGAGTATAGTTATATTGTTATTGGGGTTCTAGGCCTTTGTTCCTTCTCATAGCTGTATATATTGTTGACAATGTTTTCCTAGTTATTATTGTCTCTCTCCTCTCCTTGGCTATTGTCATTATTGTTGATACTATTGTCATGGGTAATAATGGTTTTGATTCCATATTTATCTCCTCTATTGTATTAATAGTTTCTGTAATATTCTTCTTATGATTTATAGTATTGTCACATTCTACATTCTCGAGCTCCATACTTTTTTCTTGATCTTGAGTAAGGTTCTGCGTGTCTTGGATGGTTTTGGCTTCCTTTTCTTTCTTCACAACTGTTTTACTTCTCTTGATACTAGTAATTGGATTAAATTTGTTTGACAGTTTGGTTTACAAGAGCAGTTTGCAATTTTCTCACTGCCAATAATGATTCTCTCGTTAGTATAGTTCACAACTTTTCTTTGATCCTGAGAGACCTTTTAAACATTTCATTGTAATGCCTTTGAGAGCATTACATTTTTTTCTTATGCGCTTTGGGTTGTTATTATAAAAGGAAATTTTTACGAATTTTGTTGGGAATGAGAATGAGTTTTTTTTTTGAGAATACATTTTTTTTTTTTTTTTTTTGCTGGCTCAGCCTTGCTTTATTTGAATTTAGTAGAAAATTACATATGTCTATATTCTAGCTACTTTTGTTTATCAAATAAAACTCGATAAGGGGTTAACCTACCTCATGGCTTATTGCCACCCTATAAGGGGAACTAACCTGCCAAGGCTGGACTAGCACTAAATAAAATTTCTAGTAAGTGGTAGGGGGTTGTGATCGATTGAATGATTCTATGGATGTATTGATTAACTAGGTTAGTGAATTGATTTTTAATATGTTTTTCTCTTTCCTCGATCCATGGATCTAGATAAATAGAGCTGTATTTATGCAGTTTTTCTATGGCTCTTATAATGCCTTTCTGTTTTTTTCATGTTTGAAAACCTTTGCATCTGTTTTGCCATATTTGTTGTAGGTAGCATGTGATTTTTTCAGTGATTTCCTGAATACATGTTTTCTTTATATTTTGATTAAAAATCAGTTTGCCTAAGATTGTGATCATTTCTTTTAAGATGCCTCCCCAAATAGCAACTTCTAGGTATCGCTTGTAGTATAATGCAGTATTGTTTGAGTACTATTAAGAACATTTTTGGTTTTGTCATATTCACTAAATTTAGTGATAGTGTTTATTATAGTGTTGATAATGAAATTGCCTGTGGAGTGTCTGAGTGTCTGGCAGATAAAGGGGTATATGTTAGATTCTCTCTAACCACAATTGATGCATTTGTCATCTTTGTACAGTTTTGAGAATACATAATATATTAGTAGGCAAATATATTACTATCTTATTTGTAGATAAAAAAGAAGTTAAAATAGCATTCACTATAAAACTTAACAGTAACACTACTATCCAAATACAAGAAATACCAATATATAATAATATTATCTCAAAAAGTAAAACTCTGAAAGTATAACCATTTTTCTAAATATAATATATAAAGATCTTAAAATTGTACTAATCAATATAAACCTATTAAATTACTATAAATGCAAATCTGGGATCTATAGCAATTTGTATATATAGAATACAAAAAGTAAGAGGACTATAACAAAGTAATTCTCAAATGGTTCATATGTTTCAAAGAAGATATATATAGAATTTTCTTTTTTCTAAATACTGTATCAATCAGATTAAGAAAAAAAGAAGCAGATTACTATTAAATTAACTAACCTTCCACCTGACACTACATGCTGTTATCTCAAACAGATTATTGATACAATCAAAGCAAAAACTTCTACATCTTAAGGTTTAACTCTTTCAAAAGAAAATGTCTAGAAATTATTAATTTCAAAACACAAAAAATACTGACAAAAGCATTCAAATTTCTAGCTTAACTAAATAATATTGAACTTAATTGGATTTTTATGAACACAAAAACTTGTCATCTTTGTTTCAGCTCAAAACATTAAGTTAAAAATTGCCTAGTTTAAAAAAAACAACAATTTATCAGAGAAAAAAAATAAAATAATATTAAAAAATCAGCAAATTATATAGTAGATTTAAACTCAATAGAGCTTCCTCTTTTGAATTATACAAAACAACCTGAATAGTGAACAAGAAGACTTGTAGTAGTATTAAAGAATTTCTCCTTTTTTAATATAATCAATAAAGAAACAAAAAGATAAACAAAAAAATCATCTATAGAAACAGTACTTAAAATCTTACTTTATGATATCTTAAAAACCAACCAAGCAATTAAGATAAATATTGAATAAATCAAGGAAGAGTTGACATAGCTAAATGAAAGTATTGGACACCTTAAAGAGAATAGTCATTATTACTCCTATGAAATAGACTAAAAGATACTCATTAAACATAACAGTGAATCAATTATAGCAGACAATATAAGTATAATCTCTAATACATTTTAAAAAAGAGTAACCAGCCTAGTACAAGATATTCAATAGAATAAAATTAGCATTAATTAATAATTGTTAAGACTGAAAAATAAAATGAGTATCATCTCAATCTCTCTTACAGAGCTTATTAATATCTAGAACTCTTTTTTATCTAATATAATTATTTTCTCTATGTCTAATCAATAAGTAATATATTTTATATACACTTAGGAATCTTTGACAAATTATTAGACAATACTATTACAAATACTCTGGATATAATAAGTATAATTGCATCTCAAAAATTATTATATACAACATATATGAAATAGTGCATGATATCATAGCTAGTACTTTGTAATCTTAATAACTGGCAAATTATAATTACTACTGATATAAATAAAACAATACAACAATCAGAATATTAAAATTATCACAAATTCCAATTATAGTAATATATAAATATAACCAAAATATCAAATATAGAGTTAGCATTTCCTTATAACACAGATTTGCTTGCAGAGTATTCTAATACAAACAATATCAAGGCAAACTTATTTTATTGGACCCAACCTTTCTAAATAAAACCATAGTTAAAATTATTAAAGCCTACTTTCCAGTATATTCATTTAATAACAAAAAATAAAATACTTTTAAAATACTACAACAATGGATTATAAAAAAAAACACAATTTTCAAATAATGGTTGTAGGTCATATTAATATCAAGTTTGAATAAAGAAAGTATTCAAAAGAAACATAATCAGTATATCTCTCCGTATTATATATACAATATCTGATAGAACAAGGTTTTATTAATATCAATAGAGAACACAATCTCTCATGCAAACAATATACATAGTAAAACTATCTAAATAATAGCTACTCTCCTAAATATAGCAATTCAGGAAAGTATAAATTTTAACTAATATTTGAAACCTGACTTATAGTGATTATATAGGTATGTTAACTGAAAAAGAAACATAACAACTAGTCAAATCAATCAGTAAATCCATATTTTCAATTAGAAATTTAACTGAAACAATATTAGCAAAGAGCAATGGAAAAAATATATTACACAAGTAAAGAAAAATATTATAGATCTAGATAAACTATTAAATATCTTAGATTTTAATTATTTATAAACTAAATTTATATATATAATATACCAAGTTATAAATAAACATATTTCTAAGCACAAGCTACAGAAAACTAAGAATTTGAGAACAGTATAATGATATTTTTTAGAAAATTACAAAGCTTCACAATATTACATATCAAATACAAACAATATAAAAAGAAATATTAAACTTTACTGACTAAAATATTACAATTAGTTAATGATATTTCAATAGAGTTAACTCAGGAATTAATTAAACAACAACCCACTTCTTCTTATGACTTTATAACTAGCTAGATAAAACTACTCAAAATTTTAGCAAAAAACTCAAAATAGCAATTAAATTGCTTACTTACTATAAAAAAAAAGTAAATAATAAACCAATTTTTTATAAGACATCAGGCCAAGCTAGTAAGCCAAAAGAAAGCAATTATTAATAGCATTTTCAATTATTCTATAAGATCAATTATTATAGATAGAGTAGTTATTTAAGATGCTAATAATATTAAAATTATGACAAACCCTCAAAAGATTTAGTTCAAGTCAAAGAGCCCTTTGAACAATAAACTCCCAAAAGAAACACAGTTCTACTGAATTTACACTTTTTTTAACAAGAGATATACAACCCTAAAGAGAAAATACAAGTTGTATAGTATCAAAGCACTTTAAGTTTAATTTCTTTATAAGAATTGGTTCAAATAAGAAAATATAAAGGCTTAAAATTAGCCCCAGGAAAAAATACTATTCCATATATTACCTATAAATATATAAAGAAGAAAACACTAAAACTTCTTCTCAGAATCTTTAATGATATATTAAAATTATGTGCAACTCCTAAGAAATGAAACAGAGATCTTATTTATTTAATCTTTACTAGCATATATATAGATTATACTACTTGCAAAAAATAATACAGATCTTCAGTATATAATAACATTATAGAACAATTCTATCATATCAATGATATATAAGTTAATCTCAAAAGTCCTTTTTATTATTATCAATGGCAACTATAGAGATAGAACAACAGACATACAGTTGCTTCCAAAAGTTTAAGTCCACTTATTATGTTTTTATTATAAATTTCAACTTTGACAATTTTTAAATTCTTAATTATATAACCAAAACTTATAAAATTTATATATATTATATCTTAATACTAGTTTTATTTATTATATTTTTTAAAAAAATTATTATATGTAATTTTTAAAGTTTTATTATAGTTAAAAAATATTTTTCTTTATCAAATTTTTATTTTTGAAGGATTTAACTGACTATTATTATAAATCATATAATGATGAATAAAAAATAAAGATATTTAGCAATAATAAAACTTTAAAATATATTAATAAAAAATTTTTTTTAAAAATATGAGAAATAAAATAAGTATTAAGATATAATATATATAAATTTATAATTTTGGACTGTATAGTTAATGATTTAAAAATTGTCAAAATTAAAATTTATAATAAAAATATAGTAAGTAGACTCAAACTTTTCAAAACAATCATACAATTAAACAATCAATATATTATAAAAAAAAAACTCTTTCCTACTTCCAATAAAATTTGTGAAAATTTCTTTTATAGTAACAACTCAAAGCACACAAGAAAAAACCCAACACTCTCAAAGAGCCCCTATAACAAATATATCCAGAAGATCTCCTAGAGTTAAAGACATGACCATGAATTATATTGGTGAAAGAATTATCATTGGCAATGACAACATCACAAAACTGCTTCTAAAAACTAAACTGTCAAGTAAATTTAATTCGCTTATCAGTAACAAGAGAAAAAAAATGTCAACAAAAAAGGAGAAGGAGATTGCAACCCCTCAAGATGTATAGAATCTTATATAAGATCAAGAAGAAAGTATAGAGCTTGAGAATGTAAAATATAATAACATCATTAATCCTAAGAAGAATACTATGGAAATTGTCAAAACAGTAGAAGAGATGAACACAGAGTCAAGATCATCATTACCTATGACAATAATATCAATAATAACAATAGTTGTCAAAGAAAGAGAAGAAGCTATGAACAATACTAAAAACATTATTAACAACAAGTTCAGTTATAAGAAGGAACAAAGGTCTAGATCTCCAGAAGCAAGACAGTTAGACACCCAAAGACCTAATGACATGCTTTGTCTAAGCAAAGTTTTTATAGATCCAGAAGGGATACTGAATACCTAAACACATAAAAAATCGACTTTATCCATAGCAAGCTAAGGCATCAGGTAATCCTGAAGCATGTATGTATAGAGAAACAACAGGCTCATGAATAATTGCAGTGATATTTAACAATTATCACAAGGCTCTATCAGTATGCAAGATCAAAATCACCAATAATAAAACTACCAAATTTAGACTAGTGTCACAGATCGGTATACCTGAAAGTAGAGTCCAATCTATCAGGATCTGGAGCATCCTTAACAATTTCATGAAAAGTGATATAGCCAGTTTATTTGTGAACAAAATAGTTATAGAACAAATTTCACTTCAACCAGTTGATACTGTTCAATTAGAAATTATACAATTTAGTTAAACAGAAGTTTTTGAAGATCAGGTCAAAGCATGTGCCCTTTTTAAAGACAACCACTATATAAGAGTATGTATATTCAATAGTTAAGACTCAGATTATCAAAGAAAAAGGAACCAATATAGTGTAACACTAGCCAATTTTCCACAAGAGATATTAGCAAAAGAGTTGAAAGAAATTATCAAACAAACACATGCATAAGCATGCTATTTTTCTTTAAATTAACTTAAACAGAACAAATACTTCATTATTCTATACTTTAAAAATACACAAAATATAGATGAAACAAGGAACACCTTCCTGTAACTAGAAGATACAGAACTAATATGGGTTACAAGATCAATAAAACTTGCTTTGAATACAGGACACAGAAACATATAATACAAAGGAATAGAACTAACAAAATTGATCAACTAAAGCTTCTCTCTCCCTATTGAAAAGGCCTTCTACCAACAAGGCAAGACAAAAGGCCCAGTATGGATTACACATTCAATATAAACTGCACATATGCTAGTGTAGTGAAAGGTTCCTCTCAGCCATCCGCACAGTTAAAAATATTGATTGAGGCTATAAAACAACTCTAGATGGATATAAATACCATCAAATACCAGGTTCACATACTGGACAAAAGGGTTTACACACTAGAAGAAGGTTCTAAAATAAAGATAAAAGAGTTAGAAATCATCAATTTATCTCATGAATAGAAACAATGGTTACTAAGATCAAACTTTAAAACTCTATTTCCTAAAGTAATAGATATTAGACAATAATAAGAGCTAATTAACAAAAGAATTAATTAAATGAGTTCACAATTAAGACCACTATGAGAGAAATGATGAACTGTTTAGAATCATCTATCAAATCATAGGATTAACAAAATAGATACCCCAGTTTCTTCAAAACAATTATAATTAGAAAATATGAAGAGAATGTTATCAGTAATAGGTAAAAAGAAGAAAGAATAATAATGAATAAAGAATAACATAACTAGATAATTTGAACAATTAATGTAAGAGGAATTATGACAGAGGTAGACAAAATATCACTATTATAATACTATTAAGAAAAAGAAATAGATATACTAGAAATACAAAAAAAAAAACTCTTTTCCATAGATCCTTTTTTTCTAAAAAAATTTCCTTTTTTGGTAATTTTGGGAAAAAAGAAAGAAAGTGAATCGAAGATATGAGTTTCCATTAAGAATCCAGAAAACAATACACCTCGGGATAACCCAACTACAATTAAAATCTTTTGGCAAAGAGTCATACAAAAAATACATGCACAAAAATGAATATGAACAACATGAAGGAAAACACAAAAAACAAAGGAAAAACAGTAGCAAGGAAAGAAAACGAACCTGTAAAACAACCAACAACCTACAATACTGCAAAACAAAATACTTCCCAAGATCCCAACAATACCAAGAGAGCAAAAACTGCTACTGATAACACTTCCTGAAGTGAACAAGATGAAAATGAACTTTCAACTAAAGTATCCAAAACAACTACTCCGTTACTTCCAAGAAGCACAGAAAACAATCCCAGTAACCAACACACAGCCCCTAACCAGCAAGAATACCTTGAAGAGACAAATACAGAGATAGAAATTGAATACAAAACAGTAAGAAGCTCATCTCAAAACACCTTTTCACAGGAAGAGGAATGGCAAATCACATCAAAACATAGAATCAAAATCAATCAGTATGATAGACCTTGCCCTAAATTCCCATTCACAGAAAAGTCAAATTTGATAGAGAAAGAGCCAAAACAGGAATCAAAGCAAGTAAAATCCCAGGAAGAACCCCCAGCCAAAAGATTTCCTTCTTGACAAGAAGCTTAGACTCCTTGGTAGGTCAATGT
The DNA here is from genome assembly GCA_910592055.1 of Acaulospora colombiana. Taxonomy (NCBI): domain Eukaryota; kingdom Fungi; phylum Glomeromycota; class Glomeromycetes; order Diversisporales; family Acaulosporaceae; genus Acaulospora; species Acaulospora colombiana. The sequence goes on along the minus strand of CAJVPT010005179.1, from coordinate 3,307 downwards.
CAGTATTTAGTAAAGGAAAAAAAGAAAATGAGCACATCAGTGCTATCTTTGATGACAAACAGGCTGCAGATGAGGCATGCAATCTTATCTTACCCAATACAAACAATATGCACCTGGAACACATGGAAATTACAACCCACTCCCCAAAAAAAAAAATAGTATCATTGTATGGGACATTCCTTTGGATATAAAGTTCATTGAAGTGCGATAAACTTTTGCCAAATATAGAGAGATCATTAACATCACAATGGCAACCCAACAGATGTAGCAGACTGCTATGATCACATATGAAAATCAAGAAAACAAATTGTCAATTCTTAACAAATAGAGTGTACTACTAAGATCAGATTCAGTCAGGGTTTTTGATGCACTATGGAATGTGGAGCAAATAAAAGAAAGAGATGCAATAGCAACCAAACTCACTAACCTTCCACCCAACACTACAGCCTTCAACTTAAGACATATCTGCAAACAAATTAAAACCAAGACATGCTACATTCCTAGACATCTCTCCTATAGGAGAAAAAGATTCGCCGTGATCAGTTTTGACAGTGAAAAAACAAGAGATGCAATGACAGATGAGAACTTCCAACTGGAAAAAACTATAGTCAAATGGAAACCAATCGACACCAAACTGTGTAGTATTTGCAGCAGTGCTGAACATCTAGTGGCCAGCTGTCCATCCAAAGAGAAATAAACACAATGGAACCAATACCGCTCAGAACAGGTCAAATGCTTTGGCAAACTTTATACTAAATATAAATAAGCTTATACTGAAGCAATCAGAGTCATCACTAGAAACAAACAACCTAACAAGAGAACCTAACCAGACTCATATGCAGCGCTACAAGATAGGAACAAAAGAAAAAAGAAGAAAATGAACAAATCAATGTATCCACAGAAACAAATGCCATAGAAGAAGTTCTTAACATCCTTAAGACAATCAGAAAAGAGATCAGAGAAATTAAGGAAGAAATTGCTGACCTAGATGAACAAATTGTCACCTAGAGAACTACAGTAAAGAATATATGGAACAAATGGAGGAAAATAAGATCTCCCATTAGGATAAAAGCAGAACAACAGAGAACATAAAAGAAACTCCCGAAAACTTGCAAGACATCCAATTGTAACAACAGTGAATTCACTCAATAAAGAACTGCTTGGACCAAAAAATAAACAAAATATTTAATGTCCTTATCAATACCTTAAATATAAACACATCCCCCAACCCCTTACCTAACTATCAATAATAGAGGACCTCACAATTGTAAACAATTATAACATTATCACCCCAACAATATAGAAAAGAAAAAAGAAAAAATGATAACACTGAAATAGCTAACACAACCACACTCAATATAAACTCTCCATCTTATATGAATACCCCCTTCACACTACAACAAATAACATATAGACAACAACTATCTATAACATTCAGGGCCTAGTTGACAAACACAAAAAAAAACATGGCTCAAATGGTATGCTACAATGAAATGGAATATAATAGTCACAACAGAAACCAATGGTAACCATTAACAATCCAAACACTGGACACATTCACTATATCACATACTATAGTTCCATAATGATAAACAAATAATTAGACAAAGCCTGAACCTCATGCTCATCAAAGAAATATCTAGCCATATATACAATTACAATTCATGGCAAGGAAGACTTATCCATGCTGATCTAACCTTTCTAAAGAAACAATAACACAGAATTATAGGAGTATACTTTCATGCAAACCAACAGTGACAAGAGATGACTTAAAGCCATAAACAAACTAAGACAATGGATCCAAGAAGCAATACAAAATAATTGGCACAACCTAGTGTTAGGGAACTTCAATGGTATATCAAACCCAGCCTGGGACAAAACTGGTGCTGGAAACTGTAGCACATCAAATAGATTCTCTGACCTCCAAATAGAGATACTTACCGACCATGGATTAGAAGATACCTATAAATACCAAAACCCTACAAAGAGAGAATACATATGGAACCACAACAACAGCAGTAGCAGAATCGATCAAATTTGGATGAATATCCTTTCCTCCTGGTATAGTAGAAAAGCATATATTGGAGAAGCCCTAGACTCTCTAATCTTTAGTGATCACAAATCAGAAACCACAGAAATAGAAGTATGGCAACTCAACTCACCTCAAGTTAACACCTATTACAAGCCCAACCACAGATATAACTGGCAACTGGCAACTGGCAAACAGCAAACAATGGGAAAAGTTCAGCAGAGAAGTAAAGGTAGCACTTAGTAAACAAGGCAACAAATCGACAACAATCAATAAACAGGGGAATACTATATGCAATCACATTCTCAAGGCTACCAAACTACACATTAATAAAAGAAAACCACATCGAAGGAAAAAAATATAAGAAGAAGAGTGGCAAACAAAAGACCCCTTGATAACACTGCAGTCCTTTCAAAATAAGCTAAAAACAATACAAAAAACTAACAAACCCTTACTCAAAGTATCAAAATTTCCTCAAACAATAGACATGGAGGTCCAACGATAGTTACTCAGCATACAAAAAGAACACTCAATGACTTCATTTCACAATGGATTACCCATTTACAGAAAATAATACGAGCACACAAAGTTATCGCCTGGGCCATAACCCACAAAAAACAAAACCAAGCAATCAAACAGAAATAGTAATTTGACAACTTTTCCTGACAACCAATAAAAGAGCAATGATAGACAGCATCATGGATAGACCTCACAGGCCATCATATTAGACAAACTAATTGTCGAGGAAGAGGAAACCAACATAATAACAGAACTAGAAGAAATTAAATACAGAATTAGGAAACACTTTCAACAATGGACACTGGCTAGAAACATCAAACAACTAACAGAATATCCAGTATGAAAACAAGAATACTTACCCAAAGACTCTATTAATCCCAAATGGCACTGCTCAACTACCACAAAAATATCCAAAGAAGAACTAAGGAAAGCAATTTGAGATAGAAGTAGCAAATCAGTATCAGGAAGAAATCAAATTCCATACCTAGCCTTAGTGTTCACAATTTTAATCTGAATCCGATTGATCTGTGAATCAGATACGAATCAGATCAAATCAAATTTCAAAATTTTTAATCCGATCGGATTCGGATCGAATTGAATTTTAAATTTACAAAATTATCGGATTCAAATCAGATTTGGATCAAACCCAATATTATACAAATCAGATATGCACCAGCCCATTAGTCCATATAAATTGTTATATAACTATTTAATTTCATTTAAACGAACTATCTAGGAAATTAAAATCGAACATTCTAG
>CAJVPT010005178.1:0-12508 GCA_910592055.1 Acaulospora colombiana | reverse complement strand
CGGGTGGCTTATTGCTTTCCCAAAAGAGGAAGTCAATGTACCAAGGATTCATCTAAGGTACCCATCACCACCGATATTGGGGATTCCCCATGTGAAGCCTTAACCTCCACTAACGCTTAACCAAAAATTTTATAAAAAAAAAGTTGACTAGTACTATTTATGAAGAAGTACTTAGTTGTTTAACAAGGTGGCAGATATGTTTCCAAAGAAGAGGCAATAGGTATCCAAAACTCTTCTAAAAGAATCATATTCCATACGGTCATTATCTTTTGGTTTGAGTTCACTGAAATAAGAGAGGAGAAGTGGAAAGCAGTTGTTTTGTATCCAGTGTATCCTAATCCAGTACTGTTCTTTTTGTATAGCCAATGATATCATAGGTATTCATGTCCTGTATTCATCCACACCACAGATAAATAACTTATAGTGGACTTCAGGTTCTTATGGGTATTGAGGAAATACATTTAGACATGTGAGGTGACCAATAAAAGCTTGTTTACATTCCTTTACTGACATGTTTTCTGTTGATCAATCACTGCTTGAGAAATTTTGTGCTACTCAAAATTCAGGGTCAAACTGAGGTAGGTAAAATTCCTCAGAAAAACTGAGAAAGAGCACTCTTAGAGCTAATACATGACAAGAGAGTGGGTGGTTGCCTTCAAGATAAGTTCCTCATCACCAAATAAACTCTGTAGTATTTCTCTAGCAAGTAGGTAGGTAGCAGCACTTCAGTTCTTCTTTCTTTCAAAACTTTTTTGCCATTGATAAGAAAGGTATATTCAAGACTTTTGTTACTGAAAGTCAGGTTTTTGTTTGAAGAAGATTATTTATAAGAGAAAGGGAAGGTAAAGATGACTCTTGAAGAGTTCTTTCAAGTTGATTTAAAGAAAGTTATAAGACTATATTAGCCAAGAAATATAAAATTTCTTGCAAATGTCTTATTTGTGTATGGTCAGAGAATCAACGGAAAGAGGTCCTGAAAAAAATATATATATATAAGAAATAGAATAAGTATTAAGATATAATATACTGTATATAAATTTTATAATTTTTAACTATATAGTTAAGAATTTAAAATTGTCAAAGTTAAAATTTATAATAAAAACATAGTAAGTGGACTCAAACTTTTGAAAGCAACTGTATATATAATATTATTACAGAAATAAAGTGATAAGATATAACTATAAAGGATTTAATCAGATAGTTTATTAAGAATATTAATAACAAAACAATTATATATAAGTAAAAATAACAAATAGAATAAAGAAAAAAGACCTGTGGGTCTATAGCACAGTGGTAGTGCTCCCAGATCACAATCACAAGGTCCAGAGTTCAATACCACACAAAGGCCAAGTGAAAATTTAGCCATCGGTAACACAAAGATCTCATTTACCCCATAGTGATGATCCGGTACCCCAACATGACCATAACAAGGAATCGACCACTTATCATGCCCATAACAAAACAGAAAATCAGCCCAATGTACAAGCTGACCATTAAAACAAGTTCCAAACAAGGCAAGGCTAAGTGGTATGACATCCTTGATCAAGACTGGTCTCCTATCTAAGTGGCAAAGTTGAGTAGTAAGGTGTTCTGGTGTTTAAGAAAATACAAGACAGGTTCCTCAAAAGAGGCAAAGATGGATTGCTACAAGAAGACAGATGATAATAAAAACAAGACAGGTTCATCATAAAAATGTACGCGCTAACAAGAGTCATAAAGATCTTATATAAGAGACCCTTGACACTAGTGGTACTAGGCATCTTAGGCAAGTTCTTGACATATTAGCCTCCCTTTATAGGGATAGCAATAGGTCGTCTGGTGGACTACGATTCTAGGGAGTGTCACTTAATTTGGATGAGGTTATACAAATATAGTTTAAAAACTGGTTGGTACCCCATTAAATTGGTAGGTTAAAACACCTCTCAGTACCTTTAACTTTGTTAAGAATTAAGAAAAATCCTACACTAGATGGTTACATAGTTCCTCTATCCTGGTTGGGTGAGACGTAAATAGATGCCCCTTGTACTATTCATTGATCTGTAAATTCTTAGACAGTACAGGTAATTACTCATTCCGGTTATTTCTGGGATCTATCTTAATAATTAATAAAGGTTTCGAAGCTGACGCAGGAATGAGCTAGCGTGTTAAAAAAAAAAAAAAAATAGAATAATGAAAAAATAGTGTCATATAAATAAATAAAATGTATTATATATAGCTCTAAAAAAAAAAATAATAAAACACTTGCTAGGATATTTAGTCTATAAGAATCAAGTACAAAAAATATAAAAGAAAGAAATAAATAGATTTCTCAAAGATTTCAAAGAACTTTTATAAGAAAGAAAAAAAAAATTAAAAAGAAAAATATCAAGCTAATTATAAATAATTGTGAAGAACTAGAAGAACTAGACAAATGAATCTTTAGATTAATAAAACAAATTTTAAAACTAGTTAAGATATTCTAAGCTTTTGTATTAGTCTTATAAGAAATAATCTTATTCAAAAATAGTAAATATAAAATATCATGAAAAATGGATAAGAAAAGAAATAAGAAAAGAAATACTAAAAATATAAAAAAGAGTTTATAACTAAGTTTAAAAAAGAATCTAAAATATACACTAATTAAAATTATATTATTTAGTAACTGAATTATTGTTGAATTTATTTAAATTTAGTAATAAAAATATTGATAAATTTTTTTCAATTGTTGTTACTTGGCATAGCACTAATTTGACAATAAAGTAACAATAAAAAATTTAATAATCAAAAGTTCAATAATCAAAAATTGAACAATTAAAAATTCATTAAAACAAAAATTTTTCAATTAAAACTTCAATAATAAATTATCAAAAAATTTATTAACAATTCAATAAAAGTTCATCACAAAATTATTTATTGGCAATTAAATAAAAATTTAGCATTAATTTATTAATAATTTATTAAAAATTCAGTAATTGTTTATTAATAATTTATCAACTATTCATTAAAACTATTTATTAAAAATTCAATAACTATTTGTTAAAAACTATTTATTAAAAATTTGTTAACTATTCATTAAAACTATTCATTAAAAATTCAATTACTATTTATCTATTATTTAACAAAAATTTATAAAACTTGTAAAAAAACGTTTATATTTATGAAAAATTTTTTTAAACCCTTAGTTAGGCTAGATATATATACTTTATTAAATGTTTGTATATTTTATATTATTAAATGGTTTGCTAAAGCTAAATCTCTACCTAACTTACTTATCTCTATTTTAAATTTCTTAAAACTTTAAGTACAATTTTAAAAGTGATTTATTACTTCATTAGTAGTTTAGGTAAAAGTCCTTTTAACTGTTAACTTTATTGTCTATAGATTACTACTATAGATCACTTTTTAATATTTTGACCAGGCTTAGAATTTCAACCACTTTATTTCATACTTTACTCCTTTTATAAAAATCTTCTTGAGACTTTTATCTTCTAGTTTTTTTACTTCTGGTAAGAATTTTTTTCTTATTAAGGATATAGTTTTTTGATCTAAAAAGATTGTAGATTTTTTTATCTTATTTTTTTTACTAATTCCTTAAGTTTATTCCTATTCTATAATCTTTTGATATCTTATCTTCCAAATTCCTTTTCAAACTTTATTACGAATTCTTTTTTTCATTTTTATTAGTTTCTTTTTCTATGTATTTGCTATGATATTTTAGATTTGCTATTTTTAGAATAAGATTCTTTCTTATGAAGCTAGCACAAAAAGTTAAAGTATCTTGACTAGTTATAAAGGTCTATTCCACTAGTCTGGAAATTCACTTGTCAAACTCTTCTAGTTTTTTCTGATCATCAATATTTAGTCTAAAACTTTTTTCTCAATCTCATTTCTTTTTTCTTATAGAAGCTTTTTAAAGCTTCTGTGAGTTCTATTTATTTTTTTATTCCATACTTTTGAAGTTGATTCTTATGGACTGGATATTCTAACAAGTGTCCTATTGTTTTATTCTGTTAACTATATATAATACACTTTATTTATTTATATAGATTAGGTCTTCTTGTAGTCAATTTGCATAAATTTAATAGCTTATTATTGGTCAGTTTGATAAAAAGGTTTTTATTAAGATTTTTCAAAAAATATATTCCATGTATAATCATCTTTTATTCTTTTTTACACTAGATTTCATATATGGTCTTACTGTTCTAAAATCTGATGACTCTATTTTTTTTCTGTTTGATTTTGCTAAGCTTACCAATAAACTGTTATTTTGTTGTTAATATTTTTAATTAATTGCCTAATTTAGTCATTTCAAGTCTTGTTTTGCCACTTTATCTCTATAATAATCTTGTGGAAGTTAAGATCTTTCCATTTAATTGGTGGAAGTTTTAAAGCTTCTTTGGCTAAGATATTTGCTTCTTCATTATAAGGATTATTAAAGTGTACTTTGATTTTGATAAGCTTCAGATTTATAGTTTTTTTCTTTGTTGGTTTCATCATTTATACCCACAAAGATCAATTTTTTTTCTTTAGCCATCTCTTGTATATTCTTTTCAGATTCACTTTTTCTATTATCTTCTATTTAGTGATATAAGCCAGATTATCTAACAAATCTTAACTATGTTATTAATGAGAACTACTAGAAGAATGGTTAGAATTGCTATTAATTTAGTCTTATAGAAAAAAAATCAATTATTTACTTCTATTTGAAATCTGTTTTCTCTTTCAGTATTTTTTATCTAGATTTATATAGCTTTCATTTTTATTTTTTTTTTTTGCCATGATTAATAAGTGATCTATCAGAATAAATAAATAGTTTTTCTTTAGATTCTAGATTGTATTGAAGTATTTCTATTAACTAATCTAGATATACTTCTTTATCAATATTTTTTCTGATTATAGTTTTTTTTCAAGTTTGAATATTCACATGATTTACTTTGTTATTTTGAAAAAAAGTTTTGAAAGAATACTGATTTTTATAAATTTTTTTTATAATCATATTCTCAAGTATTGTTTTGAGATTTGGAATTTTCAATTCTCTTGTTCTTCTAGTGGATATTCTTTTATTGAAATAAGATATTGTATAGATTTCTTTTTTATCTCTTTTTATGATATGGTCATTATTTTGTATTATTTCTTTTGAGCATCCAAGAAATTCTTGTAATTTTGTCTTCTGGTTATTATTAGTACTATAATAGATAAAGTTTCTATTATTACATCATATTTTTATTTCACTTATTTTAATTTTTTCTAAATTAATTAGTTACTTTTATTACTCCATACTATACACAGTTTATATTATTTATCTTGATTAGAACTTATTTTGAAATATTTCAGTTTTTATTTTGTTTCAAGTTATTGAGAGCTACTGTACTTATTCAGCTAAGAGATTTTTAATTATAATCTGGTATCACTCTAGAATAGATCTTTTGCTTGTATTCTATATTAGTTGAAACATTAATCAATTTCTTATTTCCATACTTTCTATTTTTTTTTAAGTACTCATAGCTAGGCTAGATTATGAGTTTATTAATTACTTAAAAACATAAGTATATTTTCATTCAAGCAGTATAATATATACTGTAGCTAAACTATTATTCTAATCTAACTAACTTATCATAAATATAACAGTCTTTAAGTTTAATCTTGAAAACAATATTTCACTCTATAGTATCTTTGAATAAAAACTCTCCTAGTTTATTAAATTATTGCTAACAGGTTATCACTACCATATATTGATCCAAGCCACTGAAATATAGAAAACTACAAAAGAATAGATTGAAAAAGAGAAAAATGTATATCTAAAAATGTTGAAATGGATATATAAGAAAATAAAAAAAAAAAAATAAAATTCTCCAGCTTTCTCCAAAGACCTGCTTCCCAAGACTTCTTTTCAATAAGAAATATTTGATTTGGATATTCTTTTTTTTCTTGACTATCTGAGAAACTTATCCATTCTTGATTTTAATTTCCTTCTTATGTACCATCTAAAAAGAATTATTATCTAATGAAAACTTTTACTTTTAAGACATACTTGATCCCAATCTTCTTTGGGCAGTGATTTTTTATTTACCTGTAATAGAAAGGTAACTTATGATGGACTTCAGGTTTTTATATGATCCAGTAGAAACTAAGCTATGTTTAATAATGGGTTTCTAAAGTATTTAACATATAAAATTTTACAGATCACAATGAGTTAAAAAAATTTTACTAGTATACATCTTTTATTATCAAAAAAATTAGATTCTCTAATAATCCTTTTACTTTGTAATAGTAGGAGAGTCTTGAAAGTGATGAGGATCCTTGTCAATTGTGATATCCTTTAACAATTTTTGAAGAAATATATTTTCAACTGTAACTAAAGGATTGAAACTTAGCATAGACTAGAGACTATTTGATTTTATTGCCTAACTGGAATAAAAAGAAAACCTTGGCCTTGAATTTTGGCTGACTGAAATAATAAGAGAGAAAAACTTTAGCTTGAACAAATAGTAACTTTTTCACTACCTGGGAACTTGTTACTCATATCTTATTGACCTTATAGTACTTGGTTTGTAGATTAATTCAATTAAAGGAATGGTGTAGGAATGAGGTACCAATTAACTTTTCCTATTACCAATGGTATTATTAGAATACATGAGGTGACCAGTAGATACTTGTTTATATTTAACTATTAATATATTTCATATTTACCAATTATATTTTGTACTAGATTGTGTTATCTAAAATTCAGGATCAAACTGGATAGGCAAAATTTCTCAAAAAACCCAAAATTTTGGATGACTATAAGAAAGAAAATACAGTAAACAGATAATTTAAAAATATAACTTTATGTTTATCACCTTCCACTACTAAAAATCTTTATAGATATGCTTCAATATAAAAGGCTTTCAGTATCATACTATTAGTTCTTCTTCCTTATAGAACTTTCTTACTACAGATGGAAAAGATGTTTCTTGACTTTTATAGGTCACAGGAAGTCAAGTTTTTGTTTGAAAATGAATATAAACAAGAGAAGAAGTTTGGAGTAATTCTTAAAGTAAAACTCTAAGTTAATTTAAAGATAGTATTAATACTTTATTAACAAGAAAATAAAAAATTTCTTGTAAACATTTTTTTTGTGTGTGGGTAGAGGATCAGCAGAAAAGATCTTATTTCTATACTTTTTTGATCTAATAACTGATATAAGTATATTAGTTTATTATTTCTTAAAGATAGTATAGTCTTTTTGTATTCTTCTGATATAAGATATTCTTGAATTGAACTATTTTCTTTATTTCATTCAAATATTTCTTGCCATTTTTAACTATAGAAAATTATTCCTATATCTTTTATCAATTTAGTTATCTAGAGTAAGAAGTTATCATTATTTTATAGTAATAACCTGTAAGCAATGATTTTATTAATTAGAGGAATTATTCAAATTAGTAAAGGAGTGAACTATTATTTCTTAGATTGCATTTAAAGAAATAATCTTTCAACGATAAGTAAGTCAGTATATGAAAGTCACAACAATTTATAAATACCTAGTATATGTACAATAAAAACGTCATACTAACTTAACAGTAATTAAAAAAAAAAAAAAAAAAAAGTAAGAATTTTTCATTATGTGATAAATAGTTTAGTAACTTGCAAATTAGTAAATTAAGTAGCTTTCAATATTTACTTTGTATTTACTTGAGTCTAATAATTGTTGTAACTCTAATTGATTTTGGATAATTTGATTTATTATATAGACACATTATTTAATTTTTTCATTGCAATATTCAGATAATTTTAAAGTTAAAAATTATTGAATAATAAATTATACTATTTGATATTGATCTGTATAAAACATTTTTATTTTTGAAAAGTTTTCTATATACTGCTATTAATGTATTACATATTTTTTAAGACAATATGCTATATTGTATTCTAAACTCTATTCTGGGTTTAATACCTTGTTTAAACATCAGGAAATTTTTTTGGCAGAGATCTTCACTATAAAAAAATTTTCAAAAATTTTCAAAAAAAATCTCCGGAAAACTTCAAAGATCTTTGAAAAATTTTATAAGGAAAAATTTTTATAATAAAAAACTCCGGAGTATTTTCATAACGAAAATTTTTAAAAATATGGAGAAAATTTATAATGTATTAAAATAAATATTTATTTAATAAATATTTATTACTTTTATCAAATCTTATAATTATATGAACTATATTATTTATTGCTCCTATATCTATTAAATTATATATATTCATTAATTTAAGATATGCACAACCATATATAGATGGAGTTTTTTTTAATTTAAAATAAAACCATTGTACTAATGCTAATTGTAGTGGAGATTTTCGAATCTCTTCACTTATATTTAATATTAATAAGACTTAAAAGAATATTAGTTTAGTAACATAATATTATATATCTTATTAATAATTATATTTATCTTTCCATAACAGATTTTATTATCTGTCATATAATTACAAAGTTCTTTAAAATTCATTTTAATCGATACATTACTAAACTATGAACTGTTATAATATTTATTAGTTGCTTAAATGATTTGACTGTTTTCTATTATTACTGTTCCAAATATTGTTAATATAAAATATTTTATAGAAATATTAGTGACATTAAAATATAATTCTAAACTACTTTCAAGATTTTTTAATCCTTGTATATAATTTTCATCCTCCTTCAAAAGTAATCGAAATACTTCATTTATTGTATTTGATAAATTCTTAGAATCGAATTTCCATAGTTTATTTGAAAATATAAATACTTTTAGAGTTATTGAATTATTAGTAAAGCTCTTTACTTGTTTATTTATTATTATTATTATTATTTTTTTTTTTTACACACAACTTTGCCTATTTTATTAATTATATATATTACATATACTCTTATTTACAAAGTAATTTTGTAGACTGTTTCTATGTGTAGCAAAACAAAAAACCAATTGATACAATTTACATTGTACCCATTATGGCTTGTTGTCCTCTATGGGAGGTACTAACATGCCTAAACACCATTAGGGTATATAGTTGAAGATATTATATATTGTTGTTAGATCTTGAAAAATGGCTTTCAATATTTCTGTGGGGATTTTCTAGTGTAGTGTGGATGGTGAATCTAGGATGGGTCTGTTTTTTTTTATTTGCTTTTTCTTTTTTCTTTTGTCTTTTCTTGTAATGCATTATGCTTTTTCCCATAGTTGTAGGCAGCTGCATTTGTCGATCCATATATTATATATAATGAATTGGATGTTGTTGAAGTAACTTTTTAAGGCTTCAGGTATTTTCTCTGGGGCTAGAAACTTGCTGAAAACTTCTATGACTTTTTTGCTGATAGCTTCTCTTAAGAGCAGGTCTTATAGGTTGGCTTTCTGAATGTGTTTGATTACCTCCACTTTGGCTGAATGTGGACTTCCTTTTTCTGTTCTCATGGTTATTTCTCAGTGTATAGTTGATATGATTGTGTCATTGATTTCGATCCCATAATATGGACATCGAAAAGTATGAATATTATCTTCTGTTGTAATGCATGCAAAACATTGGGTTGACATATATATTTCTGGTTTTCTTTTGCACAGTATATGCATTGTTGGAAGCTCCAGGTTCCATAGTTTGGTCACAAATCATCTTTGTATATGGTCAAGACTATCAATGTATGCTCCGAAGAATTTTGAGAAGTGAAGAAGCCATATTCTTTATTAAATATATTATATGATATCAAGCACATCCAAACTTAACACCAATACAAGTAATATGTTACATATTGCAGTATTGTTACATAAACTAATTATATAACTATAGCTAGACTATTTTTAGAATAATAAAGATTATCTAATCATATGATTACTACATATAATAACCAATAAGGAAGAACATATGATACTATCTTCATTTTTTCCAAAACTATTTTTAAAAGTAATTTGGTTATCAGACCATTGTATACTCTAACCTGTATCAAAGATTTTTGACACTTCGGTGTGATGCCAGTGAATTTCTTCTCCCATCAAGGTCTTCCAATCACTAGACTTGCAAAACCTCAACAAGTGAATATTGATAGACATATGACCAGTGTGTGGTTTACTTTTTTGTGTTAAACTTGTTTAGATAAGAATATCTTTTAAGATATTTTTGTGTTTGGAGTACAATTTGTTATCAAGAATTCTCTCATTTGCTCAATCTTTAAGAAGATCATTTATCTGACTAGTAGATAAGGTTCCATGCATAGCATAGCCCCTTACAACTAAATCAAAAGAGTTGTTGATAGGATTGTAGTTCATTACTAAAAATGAGCTACCTGGTATCGATTTACAATTCGAATAGAGCAGATAATTGCCTGGTTTATCTTGTCCTAATTATTTGATGGCACCAATGACTGTATCCATGTTAAGATTATCAATATTGGCATTGATGAGCATTGTTGTGTTATTTGCAGCAGTAAGATGGGTAACCTTTCACTTCTTTTTTAAAGTTTTTGATGTCTTAACTTCCATAGCTACCAGTTTATATATACTATTGAAGTGTTTCTTTCTTGCTAAGTGACTATTGAAGTCTTCTCCACAGACTATACACTTGCACACCTTTGGAGGTAGAGGTTGTTTGATATTTGGTTGTTTGTGAGCAGATAAACCTGGCTTTTTTTCCCCTTGAAGCCAATTTTTATGTGGTCTTCGTTTTTTCTTCTTTTTAGAAAAGCCAGCGTTTACTTACTGGATGGGGTGGCAGTTTGTTTAGAGTTACTAAAGCAAACAGAGGAGGCCCTTCCAATCCATTTTGTGAAAAGCTCCTTGACTTGGGATAACTGTTCAGTTGGTCCCGAGTATTTGAAAACAGTGCCATAAGGGAGACTAATTTCTATAAAAATGTTTGTCATGATATTGGTTTATATGTAAAAACTTCACTTCGTTATTTACTTTAGTGAAAATTTCTTTATAAGAAGATTTTGTTTTTGAAAAAATATTGAGTTGACCTGAATTCATTTATTTATTATTATATTACGATTCTGTATAATAATAAATAATATTAGATATTTTATAAAATTGTTGAATTTTTACAAACTTACTTTTTGCATTAGTTGGTCTTTGATATTTTTTTTATTACTTAAACGATATGGTTGTTTTACATGTTCTTTGTGAAGAGCTTCGTAAGTATTCGAAGTAATTTAATTAATTACTCCATACTTTTGAATAAATAGAACTATGTGATATATTCATGAATGTAATTTTGGAAGTTTCAATTGCGAAATGAAAAATCTTTTAAATGTTTTTATAAATTTTTTCATCCAAGAATTTATAGATTCCTATTATAATATATGTTTTAGATATTTATAATATAATTATATAAACAAATATTACATACTTCAAATTTTTTTAAATACTTTTGAAGAACTTCTCATATCTACTAATCATATACATTTCATTCCATTCTTGATAAATTATCAATAATTCTTTAATATCTACATTTTGCATATTTTCGTCACAAATATTATCTATTACAAAAATCATAACTTTCATTAAATTTTTATATTTGTTTGTTGTTAATCTTGTAATAATTAAATCCTATATGAAAAAATCTTTAATCCCGGAAATCTTGAAATTTTCGCAAGTCTTCGATCCATTTTATCTAAAAGCAAATGATTTCAAAATTCTTTTAACAATTCTTGGATAAATTCAATTAGATACTGAACAAGATCCAAATCAAGGTGATGCATTCTATTGGGTACAGTTGCTTCATATATATTAATTTCACTATAAATTAATAAAAATTATTATTATTATTATTATTATTATTATTTTTAACCCACAATCATGCCACAATAGCATGTCATTATTGAAAAATTGAAAATAAATTTACAATATTTTACAGACTTTCACAAAGTGACTAACTCGTTTTCATATAAAGGTACTCTAAGTCAGATTTTGGAAACAATATTTTACTTCCCTAATAGATTGATAATAACCTCTATCTACTAGGATTATTGCCAATAGTTTGTTACCATTGATTGCCCGAAAAGCAATGAATTGCTAAGTTAAAAAGGAGAAAGGAGAAGAATGATTTGGGAAAGAGGACAATTCAAGATCCATCAAAAAAATCCAAAAATAAAAACAATCTCTTCTCAAAAGAGATCTGCCTGATTAAAATAGTTTTCTTGCTTCATTTGAACCTCAGAAGAAATCTTCTTTTTCACCACCTGCGGTATTGGATAAGTCAATCCAACTGGTCTTTCATTTAAGTAAGCACCGGATTGGGATATCCCAAGGAAAGTATTTAGACCTCAGCTTTTTTTCATTAAAGCTTTGTCACCACTTGAGGAACTTAGATAAGAAACAGAAGTTTGCAATCCACATTACCTATTACTTGATCTTTTGATATCATGGAAGTTTTCATTGAGGGATTTGAGCTTTTGGGGACAACCATTTTCAGAACCTTCTTTTTGATCACCAATGATATCATCAGAACATGTGATTGTGACCAATAGAAGCTTGTTTATATTCCAAAAACTAACGTGTTTCATGTCAGCCAATCAGCTTTGGTGAGGATT
>CAJVPT010005177.1:0-12509 GCA_910592055.1 Acaulospora colombiana | reverse complement strand
ATGACTTTCTTAGAAGATCATGATTCTCTGTCACCTTTTCTCAGACCTTTTTATACCAAGAGGGAATTGGACCTTTGTGTTTGTTAAAAATAATTTGAATTGTTCTCCATTCCTTGAATGTTATCATAGTTGAATTGATGATTTGATCTAGGAACATAATTTTGTGCTTACGAAGGGATGGAATGGCTTTCTCATATTCTCTACTATTCTGCAGTATTGACTTAATAGATAAGATACCTTCCTGATAATTAAAGGTTTCCTTTCATCTCCAACTTTGAAAGATAATTTGTAATTTTTTGGCCAAAGTCAATTTTGCAACTGCCAGGTTTCCTTTAATCATCTTGTATAAGTCTACAGGATTATCTAAGATATTTCCAAGTTCCTAGCTTTTAATCTGATTCTATTTCAATCGGATTATAGTGGCCAAACCAGAGACCTCACTGTTGTTGAGCTGACAGAATAGTACTGATATATGGCTTTCCAATTATATTTCCCAAATACTTTTAAGACCATATATTTGTTTGTTATAGATACAACTATTTGATATTGTTTTATAGATTAGTGCTTTGTTCTTGAAAACCTTTTTAAACATAGCTGTAAGTTCATTACTTGTCTTCTTATTAAGGTGTGTATGTTGCATTCTATATTCTATTCTGGGGATCAGTACTCTATTGATGACATAATGAGCATGTTTTTCTGTCAACTTCTTTTTAGATATTGCCTGAACTACTACTCTGATTTCAGATTTTATTAGATCAATCATATCCTGACTTTTTTGTTTTGGTTCCAACCAAATATCAAAGAATCTGGCCTGGTTCTTTTTATCAATTTTATTAATCATGATATTCTCTATTCTAGCTTGAACCCTTTCAGAGTCATGCGGATTTTGATTGATGGTAAGAAGAATAGACTTTGTTGCATTAATTTGCGAGTTATTTGCTATATAAAACTTTTTTGCTTCTTCCAAAATACTTTCTAAGTCTTTCTTGGATTTGGCAATTCATGTTGTGTCATCCATATAAGCTATCACTGCCTGTCTTAAAGAGAGCTTGACCTTCTCTTCAGGTTTATAGAAGTCAGGTGACCATTCTTCTTTCATGATATAATCCAAATCAATATTATTTTGGATTTTACATAGCAACAAGTCATAAAAAATTCTCCATAACAGTGGAGAGATTGTTTCTCATTGATCTATATCATCTCCTGCAACTATTGGACTAGAAAGTTCAGTAAAAAGAATAATGCTACAACTTTTGTCTTTGAAAAGGTCTATATAATTTTCTTGATAATTGTAAAAATTCAAATTCATCTATAGCTTTTTCAAGCATAAAGAAGAATATTGTGTCATATGCCTTAGCAATGTCTTAAAAGAGAATCCATAGTTCTTTCTTTTTTTTTTTAGCTTTCTTACATATACTATTTAGCAGATGGATGGGTTCTGCTGTACTTTCTCCTGATAAACTAGCAAAGTTTGGATCTTTAAGGATTTTATATTGTTTACATCCCTTGATAGATGAGTAGTGAGGATTTTGATGAAACATTTGCAAGCTGTTTCTAGAAAAACAATGGGTCTAGTATTGTTCAGTTGACATTTTCAAGGCTTGAATTTAGAAATGGGATAAATATTACTACTTTTCCATTTCTTGATATCTACCCAGTATTTAAAACTTTATTGAACAACAAGCATAGGGCTCCTTTTTCTTTAATACCTAAATACTTGAGCATTTCATGACTGATATATAAGGGACCTGCTACCTTATTATTTGGGAGGTATTGCAAAATAGCTTCGAGTTCTTCTATTTTGATTTTTTCTGTTAGTGGTGAGTATCATGTTGAATCAATCCACTCTTTAGGTTAGTATTCTTTTTTCCAAAAAGAATCTAACTTTCAAAGTTAACATTTCTTTATTTAAAAGCTTCTTTATGATAGTCCTCAATCTTGCTTTTAATAGTTTATGGATCAGTAGCTATATATTCTATCCCCTCTTGATTTTTAGTTAATACTCAATTTAATGTGATTCTTGTTCTTTTGCAATTTAAGATTGAGCTCAGAATCCATTTTTAGTTGAACTTGAGATCTTCATATCTGCTTTCTAAGACTTCTTTAATTTGATTCTAATGTGAAGATTTTCTTTCTTTTTGTATATCATTCTGAGACCATGCTCTATTTTAGTGATTTTTGATAACAGCTCTAGAATTTCTTCTCATAATTGTAAGGAAGCTATTTCTTTTTTGACAGATTTATTAAGCCTTCTTAGCTTCTAGATAGTCTTTTCTATATCCATTAGGATTCTTGTATATCAGTTGGCTTGTATTTTCTTTAAAAGAAAATAGATTTTGTTAGCTTCCCTGTATACTTTGAAGTTTTTCTTTGGAATTGCTAATCCAGGCTTCACTTTTTTCTTTATATTGGGAGTAGAGTAAATTTTTTTTTTTTAAGATATTTGTAAGTACTCTTGATAATTGTTGACTTAAAATCATGCCAGGCCTCTTCAAGTTCTTGAGAACCATTCTTTATGTTTAACTAGGAAGGTTGTAAATCAATTTTTAAAAATTTGTTTTCTATTCAATATTTAAATTTCTCTATTATTCTACTGTAGAATTTATTGTGTCAGGTATTTTATTTTCTTTTATTCTATATTGCTCATGTATTTGGTTTTTGAGCAAATTGTTTGTTATTATTCTTGTCAATAATAAAGTATGATCACTATTTGACAATGTTTTTTTTTTTTTTTTAACCTGCAATCATACCACAATGGCATTTCTTTATTGAAAAATTGAAAATAAATTTACAATATTTTACAGATTTTCACAAAGTGACTAACTCATCTTTATACAAAAGTACTCTAAGTCAGATTTTGGGGACAATATTTCACTTCCCTAATAGATTGTTAATAACCTCTATCTATTAGGATTATTGTCAATAGTTTGTCATTATAGATTGCCAAAAAAACTAATGAATTGCTAAGTTAAAAAGGAGAAGGGGAAAAAAGAATTGAGAATAGATAACAATTCAAGGTCCATCAAAAAAATCCAAAAATAAAAATAATCTCTTCATAAAAGAGATCTGCCTGATTGGGATAGTCTTTTTGCTTCACTTGAAACTCAGAAGAAATCTTTTTTTTTACCACCTGTGATATCGGACAAGTCAATCCAACTGGTCTTTTATTTAAGGAAGTACCAGATTGGAATATCTCAAGGAAAGCATTTAGACCTCAGCTTTTTTCTATTAAAGCTTTGTCACCACTTAAGGAACTTAAGTAAGAAACAGGAGTTTGCAATTCATATTACCCATTGATTGGTCTTTTGGTATCATGGAAGTTTTCATTGAGAGACTTGAGCTTTTTTAAAGGCAAAAATTTCCAGAACCTTCTTTTTAATTACCAATAACATCATCAGAACATATAAATGTGACCAATAGGAGCTTATTTATATTCCAAAAACTAACTTGTTTCATATCAGCCAATCACCTTTGATGAAAATTTGCGCTATCAAAAATTCAAGGTCAAATTGAGGTAGGCAAAATTCTTCAGAAAACCATGAAAACGATAGCTCTAAGAGGTCCATAAGTGACTGGAAGGGGAAAAATAAGTCCTTCTGTTATCAAAAATCTCTATATACTTTTCACTTTAAAGATTAAATAGGCCTTCAAGTACTTCACAGCCAGTTTTTCTTTCTTTGAGAACTTTTTTGCCATTGGTATCAAAGGTGTTACTTGACTTTTCTTGGTCACTTAAAGTCAAGTTTTTGAGTGAAAAGGTTTGTAAACAAAAGGAAAAGGGTAGAAGCGACTCTTGAAGTCATACTTCAAGTTTTTTTAATGAAAATATTAAGACTTTATTAGCAAATAAGTATAAAAACTTTTTGCAAACATCTTTTTTATGTGTGGTCAAAGGATCAACAGAAAAAGATGCAATTAATTAGTGATTGTGTTTAATAATCAGTAATTGATTAGTAATAATAATTGATAATCAATGATTAATTAGTAATTATAATCAATAATTGATGATTAATTAGTGATTATTGATTAGTGATTAATTGGTAATTAATAATTGTTGATTAATTAATAATTATTAATTAATGAATAATTAGTGATCATTAATTGATGATTAATTAATAATTATTCATTATTAATTAATTGATAATTATTAATTAGTAATTAATTAATGATTATTCATTATTAATTAATTGATAATTATTAATTAGTAATTAATTAATGATTATTAATTATTAATTGATTATTTTTAATTAATGATTAATTGGTAATCATTAATTAGTGATTGTGATCAATAATTGGTGATTAATTAGAGATAAAAATTGATAATTGATAATTAATTTAAGATTGTGATCAATAATTGGTGATTAATTAAAGATCATAATTGAAAATTAGTAATTAATTAGTGATTTCAATTAATAATTAGTGATTAATTGATGATCTCAATAATCTTAATTGATAATTAAAAAAAAAAAAAAGCTCTTTCCTGTAGATCCATTTTTTCTAAAAAATTTTCTTTTATAGTAATTTTTAAAGGAAAAGAAAAGGTGAACGGAGAGATGCTATTTTAAAGAAAACTTCAAAGTAAAATAATCCAGTGGAGGTTTAACTACAATGAGAATATTTTGCAAGAGGTAATGCAAATAAGTTATGCAAAGAAACAATAACACGAGCAGCAAAAAAAAACATTATAAACAAAAGAAAAGCCAAAGAGAACAGTCAAAGAGAAATACAGTTAGAAGACTTCAACAGTCAATATATATCTCAAGACCCAACAGCACAAACCACAATATCCAAAACCTTCCTTGAAACCAATCAAAGTACTAATTGGAGTAAAGAAGTTGAGAATAATATTACGACTACCAAAAACCCTATGTTAAACTATTCCGACAGCACTATAGCAATACTACATATGGAAACACAAGAAGTAACCTTCCCTGAACCAATCAAAGAGATATACAGAGAAGCAGATAGAGATGACCAAGACATATAAATGAAGATAGAACAAGACCCACAAGCAACAACCTCAAGTTGGCAGTCTGTCGGTACCAAGGAAAAACAAAAGAAAGATATCTGAACCATCAAACCAAGACCCCTCTCACCCTTTGACAAAACCATTTATTATAGTAGAGAGAGAGCCAAAATTGGCATTCCAGCTGTAGACTTGCCAGACAAAACCATAGCTCATAAAATAACCTTTCTCATTAAGGCTTTGAATTCACTAGAAAGACTTATGACAATTCGGAGCAAAAAGAAAAAAGCAATAGAGCACATCACTGTTATTCTAAGTAACAAACAAGAAGCAATCGAGATTTGCAACAATCTATTATCTAATATAGACAACAAACACATGGCCCTCATGGAGTACACAAACCCAATCCTAAAACAAAAAAATAGTATCAAAGTTTGAGATATTTTCCTGGATACCAAACTTATAGAAGTACAGCAATCCTTTATCAAATATAGAGCGATCAGTAACATCACCATATCAACTCAACAAATGTGGCAAACAGCAATAATCACATATACAAAAAAAGAGAACAAAGATGTCCTAATCGAAAAATAAAGTGTGCCTACCAAAGCTAACTTAGTAAGAGTTTTTGATGCACAATGGAATGTAGATCAAATGAAAGTATGTAGACAAACCACAACAAAACTTACGAATCTCCCACCCAATACTATCACCTTTGACCTAAGGAGAATATGTGAACAAACTAAGGTCAAGACCTGTTACATACCAAGAAGAATGTCATATCAAAGAAAGAGATTTGCAATTATCAGCTTTAGCAATCAAGAAGAACTAAAAACAGCCATTTTGCAAGAATTTCAACTGAGAGATTTCAACTATATCTGGCAACCTATTGAAGCCAAACTGTGCACAATCTGTAATAGCCCAGAGTATCTATTAAATGACTGTCCAATCAAAGAAAGAAAAACACAATGGAAGGAATACAACAAGGAACAAGCAAACAAATTTGGAAAACTATATAACAAGTTCAGACCTGCACATACTATTCCAATTAGAAATCAAACAAAACCCTCACAACATCATTCAATCAAGCCTGGATCTTATGCAGCAGCTGCCAAATATGGTCAATATTAATCAAAAAAGATCCAAAAGAACAATTCAACACTTTCTGATATCATGACCATTCTTAAAGAAATCAAGAATGAGATTAAAGAGATAAAAGAAAACATTAGGAACATGGACGAAAGGGTATACAACTTGAAAGTCTCAGAAGATAACTTCACAGATATTATAGAAACAAAAAATGGAGAAGAAGACCCATCAAACCATGAGGGAACCTCCATCCCTCAACTAAGCATAAAAGAACACCACAATATCCAAGCTCAACAGCAACAAATCCATGAATTCATAAGCAGGATGGACCAAAACATGTATAAGGCACTCAATGCAATTTCAGAACTGATTCCTAGTGCAATATCTTTCTCCTCAAAAAATAATCAATGAGCAATACACCAGTATCACCTACACTGGAAAATACAATATACAATTATGGCAATATACAACTCAGAAAGTCACCCAAGGATACGCAAAAACAAAACCCATCAAACTCCACATCCTATCTAAACAATGACATGATAGAAGACAACTTCAATAACAATAACACAACTATATATATTGAAAAAGACACTTAACACCTGATATGGCAAGCCACAACTGTCAATATTCAAGGCCTAACAAACAAACACAAAAGAGAAACCTGGTTCAACTGGTGTGCAACAAAGAACTGGGACATCATTGTAACAACTGAGACCAATGGTACCCATCAACAATCGAAATACTGGAGACACCTATCCTACCATATAATTTGGTCACAAAACAATGAACAAATGATCAGACAAGGCCTAAATCTAATGATCAAAAAAGAAAAAGCAAATTGCATTTACATATATAATACCTGGAAGGGAAGACTAATACATACAGATCTTGCATTTCCCAAAAAACAGAAATTTAGAATTAGAGGCACATACTTTCATATAGATAAGAGAGACCAGGGTAGCAAGACACTCTCAATAAACTAAAGCAATAGACACGAGAAGTACTTCAAAAAATTAACATCTCCTGGTATTAAGAGACTTAAATAGAGTTCCCAACCCAGCTCTGAACAAAAACAATGGTCACAAACAAAGTATATTCAACAAATCAACAGGTCCTCAAATAGAAATATTAATAGATTACAGTCTAGAGGACACATACAGGCTTTATAATCCAAGCAGAAGAGAATATACCTGGAGCTGAAACAATAGCAGTAGCAGAATAGACCAAATCTAAATGAACATACTTCTATCATGGCAAAGCAGGAAAGCCTACATTGGAGAAGATTTAGTTCCACTGATTTCCAGTGATTACAAATCTACCATCACTGAAATAGAAATATGATAACTGAACTCATACAAGAATACCCCATACCACCAGCCAAATCACAGATACAACTGATAGCTAGCAAACAATAAACAATGGAAAAAATTCTTCCTAGAAGTCGACAAAGCCCTAAGCAGCCAAAGTACAAAACCTAGATCAATAGATAAACAATGAAATGTCATATACAGTCATATCCTCAAAGCAGCCAAACTTTACATTCCAAAAAGAAAACAATATAGAAGAAAAAGAATAATAAGAGAGGAAAATATAACCAAAGATCCACTATTACAGATATAGCTTTTCAACAACAGATTGAAAGTTGTCCATAAAGCAAACAAGTCTCCTTCCACACTATCAAAACACCTTCAAAAAAAGTTTCCAGACGTGCAACAATATCTGATCAAGCTAAAGATGGAGTATCCACTCAATTTTCTACAACACTGGCTAGACTATATCCAAAAAATAATCTGAGGACATAAAGTCATTGCCCAAGCAATCACGTATAGAAAGCAAGTTCTTATGATCAAACAAAGAACCCTAAACAACCAAACATACCTAGCAATAAATAAAAAAGCAATGATTAACAGTATCATGAAAAAACCTAGGAGAACCATTATCCTGAACAAGATTATTATAGAAAATGAGGAAGTTTAAATTATAACCAATCCAAAAGAAATCAAAAACAGGATCAGACAACACTTTCAGAACTGAACCCCAGCCAGGAACATTAAGCCTATCTCCAACCTTCCCTCCTGGGCTGAAGAATATGAATAAAAAAAAAATATTAATCCCAGGCAGTACAACTTTATCCTATCTAAAATATCTATAGAGGAAATAAAAAAGGCAATTCAAAGCAGAAGTGCAAAATCAGCTCCTGGAAGAAATCAGATTCCCTACATGACCTATAAGAAACTAGGGACAAAGACAATAGAAGAAATCCAGCTACTCTTTAACAGAATTATCAAAGAAGGTAACACTTCAAAAGAATGAAGTAAAGAAACCATCTATCCAATACTAAAACCAAAAGACTGGCAAAACAATTTAGACATTACAAGACCAATTACCCTTCTAGATGCAGGACGAAAGATTTTCACAAAAATTATCATCAATAGATTAGCACGATGCATAGGCAAACATAAAATCCTCTCAGAATTAAACTGGGTAGCACTCCCTGACTGCAGTACACAGGAATCAATCCACATCAAAAACAATATTATTGAACATATGAAAGATACAAACAAATAAGCATGGATCCTAAGCCAAGATATGTCAAAGGCATATGATTCAGTCAATCTTGAAATGCTAACCCTAGCACTCAAACACATCAAGATTCCTTCTAAATTATCAACATTCTCTGTAATATTTTCAACCAATGACAAAACATTGTTTTAACATATCATGGACCCATAGTAGAATATGGAGTTAATGATGGTATTGATCCAGGGGATACAATATCTCCCCTCCTCTGGCACATCTTCTATGACCCCATTATAACCAAAATAGACAAAGATTTTACAGGCTACACAATTTTGACAAAAATATGCAAAACTTCCAAAAAAGCTGATCAACAAAAAAGGCCAACATTGCAGTTGATGCATATATGGATGACACCACTTGGATCACAGACAATGTAGAAGACATGAGAGAAATCATCAAAGTAGCAGAAGAATTTTACCATATCAACAATATCAAAATCAAATCACAGAAATCACAATTAATCATTATTAATGGAAAAGAGGATGACTTTAAACAAGGAATAGCAATAGATAATTAAACTATCCAGGCAGACCCAAAAAAACACCAGTCAGAATTCTAGAAGTGTGATATGACAGCTCAGGAAAGAAAAACTACCAAAGAACTCTAATTCAACAAAAATTCAGGAAGATCAAAGCACTAATAGGAATGAAAAACCTGTCAGATAAACAAATACAATATAGCATAAATCATATCCTAATTCCTAGTGCAGAATACCTATGCAATAATATGATTCTATTTAAAAAATCGTGCAACCTTCTCATGAGTAATATCACATCAACTTTCAAACATAAACTAGGCCTAGCCAGAACAACTTCCAACAATATCCTCTACAACAAATATGAGTACAACATAATATACCTGTGAAATAGACAACTCCTGCTCCACACCACAAACTGGATCAATGAATTAATAGAGTCAATAGAGTAGAAGAAATAGCAAAAATAAGATTACAGATACTGCAAAACGAATTTTGGTCAACCCAATCTATCCTAAACAAGATAGAGAGCCCTCTAAAAAAATTAGGTAACACCTTCCATATAACATCATTTGGCTCTTAATAAGATATGGATTTACAACACATCTATTGCAAGAAATCAATAGCCTGATCCTTATAAAAGAAATAAACACTCCAATAGATATAATGAGCAAAGCTTTCTTTGCTAAACATTGGAAAAATCTAAAAAAGTACAACCTTTTATTTACAGGGCAACTCCTAAACGCAGAGAAATCTAAAGTATTAGAATGGTGTTAAATCATTCAAATCACCAAAAAATCAGTCCTAGATTCAATTCCGAGATGGTTCACTACTATACAGAACAAACTCAAAACAATACTGGAAACCAAAGACCAAGAAAATACCGATACAACTAAAAATATCTTTACACAAGGCACACCCTCCACTGACCTTCCTCCTCTAGACCTCATTGGATATTCACAATGAAAGAAGGCAACCCAACTATTAGAAAAAGACAACAGAAAATAGATAAAAACACTATCAAATACTGACACTATATGCAGAATCCAGAAAGCTCACTACTAGAGACTTGTGAGGAATGCACAATAAATAACACAAAAAACCAAACCAGTGAATGCAGCTTTACAGCTACTAAACAACAATCTATCACAATACCAGTTCACAAAAGCAAGTCCTTAACAAGGTAAAGCAGTCACATAGAAAGAGAAACAATCTGAAGAAACAGAGTGTCTTCCAATTCCCTTGCTATTATACTTTCAGAATATACACAAGCTTTACCAGCTTAACAAGAAGCAACTATTAAAATACAATCACCAAATAGTGCACAACTACATCTCAAATATTTATCAAAATTGCTCAAAGATTATATTGAAAGCCTGGCATTATTAGCATCAACCAAAGGAAAACTAAGAAACTACACCATTTGAAATCTATACAAATGGTTCAATAAACAATTTCAATAGAAAATATTACATAGGATTGGGCTGGATTATTATCTCTCCAGACCAAGAGAAACATACTTTTCAAAAACAAATAATGACATACCTATTATCCACCAGAACAGAAATTATAGCAATACTCATGGCATTAAGTGTTCTACCTGAGCACTCCTCAGTATTCCTATACACTGACAGCCAAGCAGCAATAAATGGCATTCTTAAAACTCAAAAAGAAAAGTCAAAAAAAATTATCAAAATATAGAAAAATTCAAATCTTCTCCTCCAAATAGTGGATTTGTGTAAACAAAACCAGATAGAAATATCCTTACACAAGATAAAAGGCCACTCAGGAATTGAACAAAATAAACAAGCAGGCTGTTTGACATAGATTGACAAATGGAAAGAAATAAAATCCGATGAGAAAGTGATTGAGGTACTATGATCATAACATAGTTCCCAAGAGATTATAGCACAATGAAACAATGTCTCCATAGAAATTCCCATAAAACTAATTACAAAAAAGCTTATTCAGACAATCCACTTGGCAAAATGGAGACTCCTTAACTGAACAAGATACAATACAGTGAAAGAATAGCAAAGGAAATACATTGGCAAACAACTACTACGCTATTATAACCAATTAAAATAAGTGACCACTACACTGATTGAAAAGACTAAAAGCTTAGAAAATTCTGTCTCAGCATCTGGAATAATGAACTACCAACTAAAAGCAAACTTTATGCTAGAACCCCATCTATTTTTAAGGACAACAAATACCTAAGATGTAATAAACCAGAAATTAGTATACACCCTTTTATCTGTAACCAACTCAAATTCACTACAGAAAACTTTCTAATCAATACCATAACCACTTGTATCTAAAGTCACACAACACAAGAAAAGGGAAGGAAGTTTGAAAGCATATTTACAAGCAAAATAAATTTAAAATACAAAGAATATTTAATAGCAAGCATTAGAGAAGCCTTCTTCAAAGAACTCATTTACAACATCCAAAATGCTATTCCAAATCAACTGGATAGGAAAACTTGCCTAGGAAAAATATGCTCCAGCATAACAAATTTTCTATATAAAATCTGAATAGAGAGATGCAAAGAATTTTAGAGATGGAAACCACTATGGACATTATAAGGAAAAAAGAGCATCAAGCAAAATATGAAACCAGAAAAAAAGACCTGACCTTTATTCAAAGAGAAAGATTCACAAAAGAACAATATACAAATCTAGTCAATGAATTTATGAATCAATAGTTCATGAACATTATAGACAACTTCATTATTCTTGAAATTTATTTTAGTACTAGCCCAGCCTTGACAGGTTAGCTACCACACTAGGGGTGATAACAAGATGCAAGGTAAGTACCCTGGAAAAAGAAAATCTCTATTGAGTTTTGTTTGATAAAAAACAGATAGTATATTCTAGAGTAGCTTCATCATGTAATATCATTGCAAATATATAAATAAAACAAGGTTGAGCCAGCATTATAAAAAAAAAAAAATAAATAAATAAAAAATGATTGATAATAATGATTAATTGATGATCTCAATTGATAATTAATAATTAATTTGTGATATTGATCAATAATTGATGATTAATTAATAATTTTAATCAAAAATTTGATAATTAATTGATGTTTCAATCGATAATTAGTAATTAATTAATGACTTGATTGATAATAAGTACTTAATTGGTGATCTTAATTAATAATTAATAATTAATTGATAATTATTAATTAATAATTAATTGGTGATTATTAATTGGTGATTAATTAGTAATTATTAATTTATAATAAATTAGTAATTATTAATTAATAATTAATTAGTGATCATTAATTAATGATTAATTAGTAATTATTAAAGCAGACTCTTTTCGCTGATCCTCTGACCACATACAAAAAAGATGTTCGCAAGAAGTTTTATACTTCTTTGCTAATAAAGTC
>CAJVPT010005176.1:0-12510 GCA_910592055.1 Acaulospora colombiana | reverse complement strand
AATTACCTTAAATAGCTACATTTAAACTGCTGATTTTTATTTAACCTGGCTAGGTTTTAAAACTTGAAATCTGTATCCGATTCATATACAAATGGATCAAAAAATTTAAAATCCGATCCGATTCGTTCGGATCAAATCCACGGATTATTCAGATTCGAATAAAAATTGAGATCCCTACTGGAAACCCAGAATTGTGAAATATTTTCTTCTATAAGTGATGGAGCATAAGATGTAGCATGTTTATGCTTTGATATCTAAAATGAGTTCTGAGAGGTCACAAGTGGTAGTATTGGGTAGTAGTTTAATAAGTTTTAGAATGAATCTGTTTCTGTCTTCTTTAATTTAGTATGTGTTTAAGAAAGTGAAAATATGTAGTAGGTCTTCTTGAAATGAAATAGACCAATGTTTGCTAATTTTGTCATAGTCCTGTTGATTTTGAAATTCTATGCAGGCTGATTGCCATATGCCGATTGTTTGTATTCTAATAGATCTAATATGCTATATTTAGAGAAGACTGCTCATAGATCTGCATGTGAAATATTGAGTAGAATGTCCCATGCTCATATTATTTTGTTTTTTGCTTCTATACTATTATAGACTGGTGCTTCTTGCATTTGTAAGGTTGTGTTCTTATCAATAACTAAGTTTTGTACTCTATCTGTATCTTTTTTGTCTCCAAAAAGTGCAATAATATTTTTATTGTTTTGTGTTTGTTATGTTCTAATAGAGATAAGAAAAATGAAGCGGATAAGGTGTTTTTAAAGAAATTTAACTTTGCTGCTTTTATCTTTGCCAGGGATGTCATCCATTGAGATGAACATCTTGTATTTTTTTCTACTATATTCTGTTTGCCAGTCATGGGTCTAGTTTCAGTCCTGGGTATTGTGTCATTAAATCTAATATTATTGTGTAGTTCTTGAATAGACTTGATCTTTTCAAACCAGTCATCTACTGAACTGTTTTCTGGTATGAGAGCTCTTGGTGTAGAGGGTGTACTGTCAGATTTAGCTTCTAATTTTTGGATGTCATGGATGTTGGACGCATTTGTAGATAAGTTTTGGTTTGTATTATTGTTTTGAGAGAGTGAAGACGCATTTGATGCGTGAACTAATATGTTTTGTGTGTTGTTTATATTGTTGTTATAGTTGAAGGACATGTTAGACATGTTTGTTGTGTTGTTTTTGTGTTGGTTATTGTTGTTTTTGTTGAAAATATTGTTGTTGTTTTGTAACAGTACCACGTTATGAAACTTGGAGGTGGTGGTATTTTTGACTGATGTTTATTTTTCATTCAAGTCCATAGTGTTGACTGAAGTGTATATTTGTGATTATTCTAATAAGTTTTTGTTGTTGAAGTGTTGTTGTTGCTGTTTGTTTCTTGATAAAATTGTCTTTGGAGGTATATTAAATATGAACTCTTTGACAAGAAGACCCAAAAATATAGAAGGAGAAAATTATCTTAAAAGGAAATTTTCAAAAATCAGGAGGTAAATGGGAAAGAGTTTTTTTTTTTTATATGCAATAAAATTATATCATATCACAATGCTATCAATACTTCAAACATAAAGTTGGCTTAGCAAGATCAGTCCCAAACAACATGCTCTTCAATAAATTTGAATACAATATTATCAACTTTTTTGAAAGACAAGTGCAATTCTATGCAACAAATCTTATCTCCAGAATCAACAAACCTAACCTAGCAGGACAAATAACATTGTTTAGACTCCAACAATTACAAAATGACTTCTGGTCCTCCAACCCATTCTGTACTTACTTAAGTAAGGCAATTCACAAACTAGGCACAAATCTTATTCATGACATTATCTGGCTACTCAAAAAAGTTGGCATATTAATCCAACAGCCCAAATCCATTACCTTAATCAAAAAAATGAGAAACATACTAAAAGAACACCTCAATACAAAATGGATAAATACATTAAGAAAACAACTACAAAAATATAACATCATGTTTATTTGTCAAATCATGAATAAAGATTGCACTAGAATTATGTCTTGAAATTATATCTCAAATTATCACAAGAAACACATCACACACACCCCTGAATGGTTCACAAACTTGGTAAAAACTATATAACAACTCATTGATCTAAACTTGCTAAACTTCATAGGAACTTATAACCCCTTCCAATGATACAAGATAGTGATATGCTCACTCTCAAGCATTGAGCCTTAGTAATGAACAGGAATGCCAAAACAATTGATAAAAACTCATTACTAGAACCTTGTAGTGAATGCTCTGTCAATGAATTCTCTATACAAACACAGCAATGCATCTTCTCTAGAACAAAGTTCCAGATCCAACAAATTCCAATAACATACAGCTACAAAAGTCTTAGCAATATATTAAACAACAGTCTATATTGGAAAGTCCAGATCTCAGCATATAGTACACAAGGAACCATAGAATATATAAATACAAACAATACAACACAATCTCCTTCAGTTCAAGTATATATTGACTATCAACTAGACAAACTCATCACCTTATATAACCAAATTGCAGGAGACACCAAACTACTTTAAAAGCTTTTTAACATTTTTACAGCAAACAAACAACATTATCTATTCATAGCATATATAGATGGGTTTCTGGATTACTTTAATATTTTCACCCATATAGGATTTGGCTGGATCCTCACTAATCAACTCAATCAACATCATATATTCAAAGGATAGGTGCAAGGCTCAACATCCTCAACCAGGGCAGAGCTCATAACAATCTTCATAATAATCTTAACAATTTCCCAAAATGCTATAATTGCAATCCACATAGACAGCCAAGTGGCTATCAATGCAATAAATAAAGCTATACATATTTTACCTTACAAAGCTATTAGAAATATCAGGAATTGGAATATTATACTCAACATAGTGCAAAAATGTAAGGAATATCAAATTCAACTCTATCCATACAAAGTAAAAGTACATACAGGCATTGCAGATAACAAAACAGCTGATCAACTAACAAAAATCAACTACATTAACATGATACCAGGCCAAAGAAAACTCTATCCCACTGTTACTTCACAAAACAACTTATGCTATGCCACATAGAGACACAACATAATAGACATATCAATTAAAGATTTCTGCAAGACAGTATTCCATATCAAACATCTAGCTCAATGAAGACTTTTTAGAAGAAATGGAACATGGATCGATATGCAAAAAGACAAGATAATAGACTGGCAAAGCACTTTCAACTGTCTCAACTCCAGTAACATTAATCATAGAAACACATCTACAACTAATCACAACACTCAAAAATTTGTAATCAACTTCTGGAATGATGAACTATCTACCATGACAAAATTGAACCGATGCAAATCACACATATATAGAAACCAAAACTACATCAAATATCAAGAAACAGAAACTACTTCCCATGCCTTCTTATGTATTACAATATGTGAAACATATAGGTAAAAACTAACAAATATCTTCATACATAATTTGAAAGACTGCAAAGCATTTTATCATTACTTCTTCTCCTTCTCACATAATAAAGAACATGTTATTTAATAAATCTGACCAAGCAATCTCAGATCTTATCAAAGGTATTATCAGGAAAGACATCACCTTGACAATCAACAACTATACTGATTCATATGCAATAATACAATCAATACTTCAAAAGTACATGAATCAATATAGAGAATTTTTATACTCAATATAGAAGAAGTGCTGTAAACATATTATAGAATGGGAAATAACAAACAATATTACCAAAAAAGACAAACAATCTAAAAGCCATACTCAAGTATAACTATTACCAGATGTCATATAATCTGAACTACTAATTAAAGACCAATATATAGACCTTGTCAACCACTATATAGATTGATCATTTAAAGGAATTACAAATCCATTCACAATTTTTTCTTTTTCTTTTTCTTTTAATTTTAATATTAATTAGCCATCCTTGACATATTAGGCCTCGCAGTGGGTAGCAATAAGCTGATCGGTAAAAATGATAAATCTATCTTTAGATAGTTATATTTGTATTTTAGAAAGACATAAAAATTGTAAATGTATAATCATATGTACATAACAAATCTTTCTCGCAAATAAAACAAGTATGAGCCAGTTATAAAAAAAAAAAAAAAAAACTAGGAAATGTTATTTCCATATCTTTAGTAATTCTGGTCACTTGAAGTGTGAAGTTGCCTTTATCTGTTAAATAACTTAAGAATTTACAGGTTAATAAATTGAGTAGTTTTCAATTTTTGATCTGTACTTGTTTGAGTCTAATAATTGATATGATTCTTGCTGATCCAGAATCATTTAGTCTATTGCAAAGTTCTGTCACTTGACTTTCTCTTTGTAGCATCCAGATACTTTTCAAATTATGAATCTTTGGATGTTGAATTACACTGTTAAACATAGATCTATATAAACTACTCTTATTTTTGAAAAGTTTTCTATATACCATTATCAAGGTGTTGCATATTTTTCAGAACAATATACTATATTGCATTCTAAATTCTATTCTAGATATTAATACTCTATTTAAAATATAGAAAACTTGTTGTCTATTATCTTTTTATATTTAAGGGCTCTTGCAACTATATTAACTTCTTTAAGCACTCATTCTTTAAGCTCTATTGCTATTTTTTAATTACTCATCCAGATTCCTAAGAATCTAGCCTGTTCTGTTTTATCGAACTCTTTGACCACTTTTTCTTCGGTACCAACTTTCACTTTTTTCAAATAGCAATTAGGATTGTTAATAGTAACCAAGACTGATTTGTTACTATTTATTTGAGAATTATTGGATTTGTATAAGATTCTTGTAGTTTTCAGGATCATTTCTATATCTGCCTTAGATCTTGCTATTTATATTGTATTATCCATAAAGGCTATAGCTATATATCTTGATTCTAGCCTTCTTGTAATCTATTTTTTAGATCAGGGTTCTATGTAACTAATATTTTGTATCCTTTTTATATATTATTCTGGATTTTGCAAAGAAGAAGATTTTAAAAATTCTCCAAAATAGAGGTGAGATAGTTTTCCCTTGATCGATTCTATTTCCAGCTATTATTGATTTTGTGAGATTATTTTCAAATATAATGCAGAATTCTTTATTTTTAAAGAAACTCATTATGATTTTTATGAAACCTTTTGAAGCTTAAATTCTTTCTATTGCTTTTATCAACTTATCTAGACAAATTGTATCATATGCTTTTGTAGTATCTTGAAAAAGTATCCATAGTTTCTTTTTGTTTTCTTTGATATCTTCACAGATATTGTTGAAAATTTGAATTGGTTTTGCTATACTTTCTCCTGACAGTCTTGCATAGTTTGATCCTTTGAGAATATTATTGGCTTTACAAATATTTCCTATTTTATTGATAAGAATTTTAATAAACATTTTCTTGAAACCTCTAATAAGATGATAGGTCTAGTATTTGAGAGTTCACAGTTTCAAGGTTTAAGTTTAACTATAGGATATACAGTATATGACTCTGTTTCTAATATTTTCTTCCTCTTGACTTAATATTTTCAGCATTTTATAACTGATTTGAGATTTTCCTGATACTTTGTTGTTGGGAAGTGTTCTCAGTGTTTCACTTAGTTCTTATGAAATTGATTTAAGTAGTTTGTTATACTAAGCTATTTGAATATATTCTTTTGGTTTGTACTCTTCTTTCTATTCTTTTGTTAAACTGTTGTAGGTAGATTTCTTTTTCTAAAGGCCTTATAGTAATACCATCTTATTTTCTTTTCTATTTTATCTTTTTGTGTTGAGATGTATTCAGTATCCCTCTGCTTAATCTTAACCTTATCTAATACTATTTTGCTTTTTGTTCAGTTGGTTAGAAAGTTAACCATCTATCTCTGATTGTTTCTCAAATTATTACATTTCTATTTCAGAATAGTTTTAATATCATCTCTTATTTTTTTGACTTCCAATCTTTGACATATGAATTTGAAACCTTTTATGGTATCTTGGATATTTTTTTTCAAGGATTTTCATAGCATATTAAAGATACTATACTAGGTGCAATAGTTTTCGATTTGATAATTTGAACTATATATACTATTATGTTTTTCTATAACTAAGCTAAAGGCCTATAGTTTATCTATTTCCTTTGATGTTTCTGCTTTGTTGTAAAGTTCTTTAAGTTATAGTGCTTTTCTATAGCTAATAAATTTGACACTATGTTTATAATACTTTTCTTTTAACTGAATTATTTTCTTTATTTTTAGTTTATTAAAGGTGGCTTTATATAACAGTTTCTCAAAGATTTCTTACAGTTTGTTATCCTGATTCTTCTTTTCATCTTGATTGGGTTTTTCTTAAAGCAAAGATTCTAATGATATTTTAAATTTGTGATCTACACTTTTCTGAAAGGTTTGCCATTGTAATGAAGATATTCTCTTTATATCAATTCTCCTTGATATATTTGTAAAGGGTATTGTGATTCTACTTCATGTAAAAAAATCTTTATCATATAGTGTTATTTGAAACATGATGCGATCACTCCCTGTAATATCTTTTATGTCTTGATTATCAAATCAGAGTAATAGATAATTTGTTAGACTAAAAGAAATTCAAATATAATCTATTCTACTACTACTTGTTAAGTTTTTTCTTGTTGGAGTTTTCTTTTTGCCTTCCTATGTGACTTGCATATCTATAAAGTCTCATTTATCAAGAAAGTTAAATAATAGGATTTCAGGTTACCATGATGATCTGAAACTTGTTTTATAAAAGAACTTTCTATCCTCTGATGGGTTATAGGTTGCATTAAAGTCTCCCATTACTATTGTGTGAAAATCTTGTCCATATTTTATTTTAATAAGATTAGTTATCTTATTTTGTACCATTTTATACCTCAATTTATTGAAAGGAATATAGATCTATATGATACAGATCTTCTTTTTTTTCATAAACATATTGGCAGCAATAATGTATTTTTCTTCTTTTTCTACTAATGCAACCTGTTTTTTCAAATCTCTTCTGATTAAAAGATCAACTTCTATTTTAAATGGTATATCTTTATTAATATTATAAAAGTGTTTATAATTTTTTTGATTGATGAATGCCCACTGTATATTGACATGTATTAGTTTTGTTTCACATAACCCCATTATGTTTATTTCTTGTTCTAGTATCTCTTCAATTAGGTTTTGTTGTTTTGTTATATCTGTGATTCCTCTAACATTATGTGTATTAATCCTAATAACCTTTTTATCTATAGTATATCATCTTCTTCCTAGATTTTCTTAAATAGTTTGTATATACTATTGTTGTTTAGAAAATCTTTTCACTCATCTTGTAAAAATATCAAGATATTTAGATACTCCATTTTTTCTAACTCATTATTGTTTATTAAAGTTTGTTTGTTGTTTATATTTATAGTTTTTGACGAGGAGGCAATGGACTCATACTTCTCTTGATTATTATCAAGGACTGGTGCACTTTTAGGAACAGTTTGCTCCTCTATTACTTA
This sequence comes from Acaulospora colombiana, assembly GCA_910592055.1. Taxonomy (NCBI): domain Eukaryota; kingdom Fungi; phylum Glomeromycota; class Glomeromycetes; order Diversisporales; family Acaulosporaceae; genus Acaulospora; species Acaulospora colombiana. Next base: position 5,030 of record CAJVPT010005176.1, on the reverse strand, counting down.
GTCTTAATCTTTTGAAGACTATTTGTCTCTCTAAAGTATCTATTCTAGCATATGGTCTTTCAAGATTGGCTAAAATACTCTTAAAGGAATTTTGAGAGCTTTTTATTTCAGGTTTTCCCTTATATTCAAGGAAACTACAGTATATCTATTGCTTTGCTGATTTCTAATTGGTTCTCTGTTGCTTCCTGTTGCAAGGTGTTCTTTTCTTTTGTTCTTTTCTCATTTTATTCTATTATTACTTCTGTATCTGATTTGTCTCTGGTTTCTGAAGCTATGATAACTTGACAAAATGGAAATAGAATCTATTAATTCATTATCTAATTATATATCTGATGTTAATTTATTATTTACTTCTATGCTTCTGAACCTAAATCTTGTATTTCTATTTTTATCTTTAAGATTTTGTCTTTCAATTTTGGAAGTATGTTTGGTACTTTAAGAGAGTCAATGTCTCAGCAAGAAAATATATTGTTTGTATGCCTTATCTCTTTCTTCTTTCTTTTTAAAGCAGACTGCTATAAAGTTATACTTCTTGAGTGTATAAGGATCTTTGGATGTATAGCATGCCTTAGCTTGAGTACCATTCAATACTCTGACTATCAGGCTAGTATAGGTTTTGTCAATACTCAGAAGTTTTGCTAAATTATCATTTCTCTCAATTAATATCTGATTAATTTTATTGTCGTTAAGCTCAAACTTAGAAAATATAGCTCTTGACATTTCTATACCATTTGGAGTTATTCAAATTGCTTCAGGATTTAAGCTGAGATATTTGTGCCATTTAATATAAGCCTTCACCCATCGTTTTGTACTTATCTCATAGATATAAACATTTTGGATTTCTTCATATCTTTTTAGATGTACCTTTATAAGATTCTTATTGATTTTTTGATTCACATCTATTAAACATATATGTCAGACCTCAGTATTCTCTTAGGCTCTTAAAAGACTTTTCTGTCTAAGTTTCTTTCTAATTTCTTTCTCTTAAGAATAACTAGGAATGTTATGTGTTGAATCATAAAGTTGTCTTCTTTTTAGTTAACTTTTTTTATGCATCTTGTAACATCTTCTTTTTCTTGTATCCAAAAGACTAACCACTCATTTCTATTAATGTATTCTTTTTTAACAGGCTTCTTTTTTCTTATAGGAGTTTGAGAATGTTATCTAAGTATGCTTTAATTTTATCTTCTGTTTCTCCTGGAATATTGGTTGCCATTGCTTACAATCTATATATTCCTTTCTTTTTTATGAAGTATAGATTTATTGATGGTACTATATCTTTATTTCTAGTAGTATAAGAGCTGTGTTTATTAATACATTGTCTTTTGACTGTTTCTTGATATTTCTGTAATTCTAACTTTTCTGTCTCTTGTACATATGTCATTGTTACTTCCTTGTCTATTATTAATTTATTATCTACTTGTTCAATGATCTTTATTAGTTATCACTTTGGTTTAGTATGGTTTACAAGGTATTTGATAATTTTCATGAACTTGTCTTCAATATAGGGTTGTAGAAAATTTTTTTTTATCCCTTTACCTTGTTGCCAAAAATATGTAATATGCTGAGTTAAAATTCTTTCTTTGTGAAAGGTTGTCACATCAACTCTTAATATCTTAGCTATAATGCTGTCTAAAATCATATATGTGTCTGATAATAAGGCTATTGATCTATTGGATTCACTATTTCTTAGTTATAATAATTATTGTGAAGTCCATGGATAGAGTGTTTGTTGTATTTTTTTGAGAGGTTGACTAAAGTATTTACTATATCAGGAAATTTTTTTGACAAAGATCCCTGGAGATTTTTAGACGTAAAACTTCAGAGGCTCTCTGTCATTATTAGAAGTTTTCAGGTGGAGATTTATTATAGAACTCTGGAGAATTTCAAATGTTTTAAATTGTAATAAAATAATTTTGTATTATTTTATTTTATTTTATTTTTTTGAAAAACAGGATAGACCATTTTATTGAAGTTTAATAGACAAGTATATTCATTCAGAGAGGCTATACTTCAGATAAAATTTGAACCTATCTATCATTTGACAATAAAACACATTGATAAGAATCCCTGCTGTTTGCCAGATACAATTTCAAGAGGCCAGCATACTCGAAGTGCCACTGATGTTTCATCCTCCTGAAAAGGTAAAAAAAAACATAGGATGGGGAGATGTATCTAAAACTATGATCATGGATTCCAATGAACAAATTAACTATGAAAAAAAAACCCCCCTAAAAAATAGTTAACAGTAATGAACATATATTTGAAAATCTAATATTAGCGGTATGAAGGAAAGATATGTAAATGGTGTAGTGTGTTCTTTAGTTTTCAAATACTATCACCACTATTTGTGAGGTCAAAAAGAAACTTAAGCTGATAGATAAGTTACTGTGCAACTCATACAGAAGGAAGAAACTTTCACTTGAGTCCACACTATCCAATATTTCTATTGAATGTGCTTGTCATTAATGCACTCGAAGTGGTGGTGTTAGTGTGGTACCCCATGTTATCTTGCGATAACTCCCAGCAATATCCATGTGCCAGCTTGTTAATCATTTCAGATGATGTTATTAACTCTCAAGTCAAGTACCAGTGCCACTCGATTTAACTTTACCTAAGGTTGCCTCAGTACTGTGGAAAACTCTTCCATATTCCTTTGGTGAAATTACTTTCCAGCCAGGTTCCGACTATATACAGAAGCAAACTACTCTTACTGAACAGGAAAGAAGAATTCTTTAGGATGGTTATCTGTGAAACAATTTGGTGAATGGATTGTGAAAGGGAACTCCTCTTGATATAATTGGGTGATTTTTATCTTCCAAGGTGGGAGGGATTCTATCTCTATAAGAGAAAGGATTGAGAATAGTGGTGTATATATAGCTGTATAGGTCGATTCAATGTAGTACATTCTACTTTGCTACGAGCCCTTTATACCCTGATGCAGTAAAGTCAAGAGACATTTGCTAGGCCTTTATGTCCTAAGAGTTGAGCTAACTGTTCTACAGCTGTATGTTTCTTCCTCTTGCCTGATAAGAGCCAAAGACGTAATAGGGAACAATGTCTTATATTTACCCACACCAGACCCATGTGACTTATGGTGGACCCAGGTTCTTATGGGGCTGAGGAAATACATTCAGACATGTGGAGTGATCAATAAGAGCTTGTTTACATTCTTGTATTGATGTGATTCTACTGGACCAATCAAATTATAAGAAACTTTGTGCTACTTAGAATTCAGGGTCAAACTAAGGTAGGCAAAATTCCCCAGAAATGACCAAGAAAGAGTGCTATTAGAGCCAATATAGTGATAAAGAGAGTAAGTATAGTGCATTCGCGATAGCTGCTATATCAACCAAACAACTCTGTGATATTTCTCTATGAGAAGAGAGGTGGTAGAGCATCAGTTCTTCTTCCTTTCAAAACTTTCTTGCCATAGATAGAAAAGGTATATTTATGACTATTCAGGTCACTAGTAGTCAGTTTTTGTTTAAAGAGAGTATAGCAGGAGGGAGGAGATAAGAGTGACTCCTGAGAGACTTCTCAGGGTGGTTTAAGGAGAGTGGTAAGACTATTGTTAACAAAAAAACTAGAGAAGCTTTTTCGTATGTCTTTTTTGTGTGTGATCAGAGAATCATTGAAAAGAGTTTATAATAATTTTGTATTATTATTAAAATATTTATTTTTAAAAATTTTATTTATTCAAAATTACTTTTTTTATATATTTTTATTAATCATTTATATTTACATCACTCATTTCTAAAGTAGACCTTCCTATTTCTATATTTTTTAATTGCAATTCTGAATCATTTTCATTATTTTCTACTTCCTCCAGAGTACTTTGTAATTCAATATCTTTATGCTCATACTTTTCTTGATATTTATCACTTGAATTGTCTTTCATAAATCTGATTTTCTTTTTAATTTTTTCTTAAAATATTTATTAGTAAACAAATAACTCTATAATACTTTGAAAAATTTTAAAACTTATCTTATTTTTTTCTATTTAGTTTTTAATTAACACTTCATTAATTAAAATACTTTTATTATATGGATTTAGAATCATTTGGCATATTGCAATAGCAAATGCAACTTGTTTTTCGAAGGTGGTAATCACAATGGATCAAATCAGATTGGATTTTAACTAGATTCATCTGATCCAGTTTTTATAAATATGAATCTGATATAGATCCAATTTGTTTTAAACTGATCTGATCCAATTAAAAACTATAACAGTTTGATCTGATTAATTCAAATCTGAATTTGATTTGATTTAATCCAATCCGAATTTGAATCCAATTTGGATTGGATGCAAAAACAATTTGAAACTGATTTAATATATTTTGAATCTGTTTTAAAACATGTTCAATTATAACTGCTTTAATTTAACTAAATTAAATTAAATATGTTTAAATTAACCTGATTTTATTTTAATAAAAAAATTTTTAACTAGTATATTTTCTTTCAGAAATATTTTTTGACTGTATTTCAATTTCACCTTCACTATCTTTGCCATTATTATTATCACTATCCACTTGTTTCTTTTCTTTTTTCAATTTTCTTAAATAGAATTGATAAGAATTAGTAATATAAACCAAACTTAGATTTTGTTAAATTGAATGTACCTATATTATTCTCACTAGATTTATTATCATTATTATTGCTAGTAATCACAACAGATGAATCAAATCAGATTTTAACTAGATTTGATCTGATCTGATTTTTATGAATACGAATCAGATATGGATCTGATTCATTTTAAACCGATCCAATTCGATTCGAAACCATAACAGTTTGATTGATCCAATTTGAATCCAAATTTGATTTGATTTGATCTGATCTGAATCCAAATCCAAATCTGAATTAGATTCGAAATTGAATCTAATTCAGATTTATTGCAAAAACAACTTGAAACTGATTTGATATATTTTGAATTTGTTTCAAAGCATGTTTCATTATAACTGCTTTAATTTAACTAAATTAAATTAAATATATTTAAATTAATCTGACTTTATTTTAATAAAAAAATTTTT
>CAJVPT010005175.1:0-12515 GCA_910592055.1 Acaulospora colombiana | reverse complement strand
AGAAGATGCCTCTGGACGTGTCGATTATTCGATCAAAGGATATGAAGATCTTATATGTATAGCCGAGGGAAAACCACGTAATGTTGAAATTGGGTACCTCCAAAATATAAAGCAACTGGAGAGTGCAAGCCATATGAATAAAAGGAAACGAACCGCAGATCAAGCTTTTCAAAATGAAGAAGATTATCTCTACGGGATAGTCTCTACAGGTATAGCAAAGTTAATCTCTCTGATAAAAATTTATATATATATTTCTGGCGTTAGCCTATCTTTGATTGATTATTTTTTTTCTAGCTACGGAATGGCATTTTGTCAAGCTCGCTACGGAAGGGTTATATTGTACCAGCAAAAGTGAATATCGTATTAATTTATCCAAAACGGCATTGAGGGAGGATCTTGAATCGATCAGGAAAGGTGTAAAAACGGTAATTGGAGTGATCGTGGGGTTATTAAGGGATAGGGTATACGAAAATCTAACGAGTAGATGGCCAATTCCGTTTACGTATTTTATTATTTTATCATGTACTTGGCATCCATATATTTTTATTGTAACGATAAAGCAAATATACATATATTTTCCCGAAGTTATTTTTATTTTTAATGCATCTAATTTCCTGAAAAAGTGATCGGCATTACAAATTGTGAAGCACGCGTGATTTTTTATTTTAAAATCAAACATACAATCCGAATTGGATTTGTTAATGCCAGAATTGCAGAATTCGAAGTTGAAAATGTTGAGCTTAAAGATGAAGTACCAAATTAAGACACGATTTTGATAAGCTCAAACCCAAGCCATTCTACTGGAGATATTCCCAAACAAATAGTTGATACCGCCCGGTAATACTGCCGACGTATCTACTTCCAACCTACTTATATAGTCTTATTGAGTAAACGCAAAACTTTTATTTTTATATGTATATATTTTCTAGTGACAGACTTATTATAGAAAAATCTCAAGTGCGTTATTTTTTGTAAGGCATACATGTTATTATTTCTTTGATACACCTTGATATACCAAGATACAAGCATATTGTCAAAAAACAGGTAAAGCGAATGAAAAACCATTCTAATTATATTTATAATTATATGGTATTATATACCTTCATTGGGAAAAGAAACATTGGCTTTATAAATTTTAAATTTGCCGGATTTTCTTGTTTTGAACCCTTTCGAGTGTATTGGTATTTAGTTGCCCCTTCATTCACGAGAATCTAAAGTAGTATTGAGATTAGTGATCCAAAGAAAAATAAATGTATTTGTTATTTTGAAAATGTAGACTGCTTACCTGCATTGTAGCCATCACCTGAAAATAGCTCATAAGTGTCCCCCAAGTTGTTGGATCTTCAGGAAATCTAAATTCTCCCACCAGTATCATTCGATAAAGTCCATCATAACGAAGATCGATAATATAGCATCTTCCAAGGTAACCTAAAATTGTGAAGGCAAAATTCGTAAAGGTTGCATTTCTATGAAAGGAATTGGTCTTACTATACCAACCAAAGACATGCAATCCACAGATAACAAGATCAACACCATTTTCTAACGACTTATCAAATGATGCTCGCATTGTTTTTCCCAAAGTCACTAGATCCTCATTTACTAAATCCGCTCTTGTATTCGGTGGTTTTATTTCCGCAAACATTAATTCAACAAATTTTTTAGGATTGATGGTTCTTATTGTAAAGTCGGGTTTTGAGCCAGAAAGGATAGGATCGAATTGTTTCATTGTCTGAGCAGATGATTTTGATGTCTTGTTTGCCCTAAGCCCATATAAAATATAATGAAGAATAAACAAATATGTTTATACAGACTTCATTTTGGATATGTACCAGTCTATGGTCGTTTTTTTTGCCTTCTGGAAAAAAACGGCTTGATCACAGGGGCAACATAGTTGTGAGAATGTGTATCCTCGTTTTTGTTATTTTTGACAAATGAACTTTGATAACGGTCAACTCTAAAATGTGCAGGACTTGTATTAGGTAGTTTTCTATTATAATATGCAATCTTAGTGACACATACAATTAAAGAGTATATTGTGCATTATTTCTTCGAGCTCTCCATCCGTCTTATGGTTTCTTAGAAAATTCTTAATTTCTGATCGACGTCTTTGTGGGTCTTGTTCTTGAGACGCGATCTGAAAATGTACAATAACTCAAATAATTAAACTGCATATATTCCATTAAAAACTCTACGTTCACTCTCTACCTTCACAATTGTTCCACGCAAATCAAGGACATGTTCTGGAACATTAATATAAGGATATTGTGTACGAATCTCTGAGAAGACACACTTCCATGATTCATCATCAAAATATTCATGAAGTCCTTGCGGATTCTCTTCTTGGAAAAGAAATATATGATTTAGGGCCCATGGATGAAATAAGTTAATCATGAATGCTTCAACTATCCAAAAACAAACAATACGTACAGTTCTTCATCGTTACTTAAGATCTCCTTTGACTTGCATTTCTGTATTACAGAAGTACGGAATTCCACACAAATTTTAGAAATATCTACTTCACCAATAATCCACTGTTAAGAGATAATACAGAGTTAAATTTACATTAATATATTACATAGTCTATAAAACATTTTTATTATTTACCACGGTAGAATCTTCCTTTATTTTCCAATCAATTTCACCCGGTCCTATGAAATAATCAAGATAAAATGACCTCTTTGCTTTTATGGAACCTTCAGAATCAGAAGGAGAATCATAGGTTTGATCTGAGGTTGAACTTCTGCTCATAATTTCGCTTTCTACTAATGTTGTTGAGATGTTTGACTCAGATGATCGGATCTTATATGACTTTGGTTCACAAGACGTTTCTGATGTTTCGTCCTCCGTTTCATACTTCCTTTTTAATTCTGCGGTTCTTTTTTTGAATGATTCAGTGTCTGGAAATTACAAGACTTTATTAACAGCTCACTGCCATTATTTTCAAGTGATCTTTCAAGACGTTTCTATAAAATTATAGGATAATATGGTTAATATTTACAATGGATTTGATGAACCTGCGTCGTGCAGAAGCCATAGATTATTTACCTCACTAAACTCTCTATCTAACTCTTCAAAAAATTTAGAAATCTCTTTTGTTTGGAAGACCGCTTTGGCACTATCATGAATTTTTTTTGGCCTTTTTTTTTTCCCTATTTGTACCAGATTCACCAATTCTCTTAAAGACTTTAACAAATGCATCTAAGATATCTTGTTTGCTGTATGAAGTAAATTGAAATTCTGCATAATCTTTCAGGTACCGGAGACAGTTTAGGAAATTCCAGTCTTTACAATCAGCGTCACTTGCAAATGTTGAAACATATCGACTAAAGTTCATATCTAAAAAAAAAAACGTTTTATGAATAATTTGGAAGATAATTGCAATGAAAGCAAAAAATTACTGAAATTTTCCAAGGACAATAGCATTCAACAATATAGTATACTGGAGAAGAGGTTCAGGGAGGCCACCCTGCCACAATGCTCTTCTCCAAGCATCGGCCACAGGGCAGAGACCATATGGACGTAGGATACCACTGGCGCTACAGTGTCAATATGAGATTACTTAACTTAATAAAGAATTTTTTCGCATAATACGACAGGAAAATTATTGAGCAGTAAGAATGTGATCTCACGTGAAAAACCACATGTGGAGAATGATGAACGACTTGCTTTGTTGATCAGATCCACAAAGACATCTATATCGTATACTTTATCATGTGTTTTATTATATATTTTATTTTTTACCACATCAATGAAGCTGACCTTGGTGGCTGATTTCGCATATACAGTATAATCGTGTTTATTTTTTCATGTATATTTGATTGCGATATTAATATTTTTCTTGGCAAAAGTGATCGGTGTGAAGAATCTTCACGCCCTCAATATATTTTTTATCCGCTAATGATTAATTAAATATATCCGTATTTTATATAAAATAGTAAACAAACAATCCAAAGTTGATTCATTAGAAGAACAAATTTCCAAGCTAGTAGCTGAGAATACTGAAATCAAAAAGAAGTATGCTGAAATTGAGACTGAGAATATCGAAGTTAAAAAGAAATATACTGAAATTGTGGCTGAGTGCATAAAGTTGAGACAGATCATCAAAGATAGTTCTAGTATGCGAAACTCAAAAAAGATACTACCAACCTCAAGGCTGGAAATGTCGAACTTAAAGCTAGAGTTGAGAAATTGGAACAGAAGCAGTTGCAAAATGATGAAGAAAAAAACAACTATATAGTATTACGAAGTAATGATACTACCGCATCTAAACCAGATGATGATATCAGGGAAATCAAGCAATCTTCATTTAATAAATCCTCTACTGAAACGGAAAATCCCAACGTTACTCCTGAAAAGACAGTTTCACAAAATAAGAATGTTCCGGAATCTGATATTTTTAACGACACTTCAAATTCTGATGAATCCAATAATGCTTTTTTGGAATTATCTGGGATATTAGTACCATTGGAAAGCAATAAGTCTCAATGTTCTACATCGCCTTTATACACAGAGTCTAAATCATTAGAGGATAAGGAAATTTTTGATTTTCTGGTTCGGGTAGATAAAGAAAAGGTTAAAAATATGATAAAGAAAAATAAGGGAAAAGAAACTATTAGGAAACAATGAAGATCAGAATGCTTCGGGAGAACCTATTAAACAGACACAAAGTACCATTTCTTCCGAAATAAAAATTCCCTATAATAAAAAGGTTGAACAAGGTTTAATATGTGAGTTATCTACATTAATTAACGAGAAAGGCCAGGCCTTTCAAATTCCATATCTGATAAACAAATTCTTGAAAATACAGTGCATTAAGAAAGTCTTTGGACAAATTTTTGTATCACAAAGTTAATCAATGTAACTTTTCTATTTTTAGTTAGAATTTTATCAAATAAAATGATTATTAAAGTGATCTGATTTTTTTTGTAATACAATGTCTTGTGTCACCCTAGTTTTTTTTTTTATCAATCAGCAAAATGGGAGCTTATATTGATGTACATGCAAAAGCAATACAGCAACAATGGGATAAAGGAATACGAACCACTAGAGAAATACACAAAAATATGGGTCTGCCGAGATCTACGATATGCTATAACCTAATTAAACTAAAAAAAAAATGGAAATGTAACCCATCGAAAGTGCAGTGGCCGCCTTTCAAAAATCTCTTCCGAATATTCAAAGCTATTAATAAGGCGAATAAAAAAAAAATCCTTCGATATCAACAAAAGCATTAAGTATTATGCTACTAAAAAAGGAATTCGAGTATCTCACGTTACTATTTGGAAACATCTAAACTAGCTTGGCTATACAAAAAGTCATGCCGAGGCAACAATAATGCTCACAGAAGTACAAATGCAAAAGCGTGTGGAATAGGCGGAAAAATATCTCAATTACAATTGAAATCGAACGGTTTTTTCTGATGAAACAGCCTTCCAATTGTTCAGGAACACCGTAAAATATTGGCATAAAAATAAATGGCTGATACGACGAATTCCAAAAATAAAAAAAAAATCTTTACTTGAGGTGGGTTTTGGAAGAATGGTAAAACTAATCTTTTTGTTTTGAGAATATAATGACAGGTCCGTTTTATGTGGAAATTTTGAATAATTAGTTTCCCGGAATTAGAAAAACACTTGGAAGTCGTTGGGTATTTCAGCATGACAATGATCCCAAGTATACAAGCTGCGTAGTGAAAGAATTTTAAAAAAAAGAAGTTTCCGAAGTCATGGTTTGGCCTTCAAACAGCCCGATCTAAATCCTATAGAAAATTTATGGAATCTCATTAAAAATAATGTTGAAAAACGGTGGCCAAAAAATCTGGATGAATTAAAACAATATATGGTGGAGGAATGGGATAAAATCTCTAACAGTACTTTAGCGAATTTGATAAACTCAATGAACGACCGTTGTAGACTTGTAATAAATAAGAATGGTGATTATATTTCGTATTAAAATTATCACAATAAATTTTAAACTTTTTAGCTTTCTAATAAGCTATTATACACATGATTTGATTCATTCATTACGAAGTTATTGTCATGTGAAGTTGTCCAAAGACTTTCTTAATGCACTGTATGTTAGATAGAGATGATTCAACTCCGGGTTCTGCATCACATTTGGCCCATTTGTTCGACAAGGCTAAAAAAACTAGCCAGGTCAAAATATTAACCAGATTTAAGCAGAACAAGGTGATACAACAACATATAGAAAAAAGACAACTATGGTTGCAAGACAACAAAAAGATAATAATAAACAGCATCCTGGAGAGATCCAACAGATCTATAGTAATGGATAAACTCATCGTGGATGAAGGAGAACATATAGAAATAACTACAGACTCAGAAAAAATAAAAAGGAAAGCTGCAGAACATATTACAACATGACCCATCACAGAAGAATTACACCAATTACCAATTTCCCTAGGTGGACAAGGCAATATGCACCAAAAAAGGAGATCCTAGACAGCTGGTATGATAAACTAATAGAACAGATTACTACATAGGAACTAGAAAAGGCAATAAAGAATAAAAGCTCCAAGTCAGCACCAAGCCTTGACAACATATCATATCTGGCTTACAAACACCTTGGATTGAATGCATTAACCTGACTGACAAACCTGTTTAACAGAATCTTATCACAAGAAGAGACACCGAGAGAATGGAGTACAAGATACGTATATCCCATACCAAAACCCACAGATTGGAACAACAGGATTGGTATTACTAGACCCATCACATTGTTAATTGCAAGGAGAAAGATCTTTACAAAAATTATCAGTGACTATCTGGCACGAATCTGCAAAGAACATAACATCCTTAGTGAACTTAACTGGACAGTACTCCCTGATAGCAGTACACAAGCTCCCATACACATAATTAATCTTTGCATTGAACATGCATACAGGAAAAAAAAGAAACTCTGGATCCTGAGCCAAGACATGGCAAAAACATATGATTCAGTCAACAGAGAGATGCTAGTATAGGCCATGAAACGTATAAAAATACCACAAAAGATAATAAACATCATATAAGCTCTGTTTAGGGAAAGAGAAAACAGTCATCACCACATATGGTCTGAGCCTATATTACAAGGTATTAGATGGTATCAACCATTATTTCTTCCCTTCTGTGACACATATTTTATGACCCCCTCCTGGCAGAAATCGAATCATCAAGGGCAGGATACAGATACTCAACCAAACTCAAAGAGGACATTGACTCACAATATAGAGAATACCACTTGGACATCAAAGCCAGTGCATACATAGATAACATTACATAACTAGCAGACAATCCAAAGTAAATGCAAACAGTTCTAGACACAGCCATAGAATTTAAAATATTAAGACATCAATATTAATTCAGCAAAATTACAACTAATTATAATCAATGGACAATTAGCAGACTTCGATATAGCTTCACTTTTAAAGGTGAACTATCTAAGATAGCAAACCAGACACACTAATGAGGATGCTAGGAGTATGGCTGGTTAGTTTAGGAAAGAAATATTATCAAAAGCAACTTATCACTGAAAAAGTAAAGAAAATATGCAAACTGATAGGATGGAAAGCAATGATTGATAAACAGATGAGATACATCATAAATCACATTTTCATGCTAAGCATAGAATATCTACTAAATGACATGATACTGTCTAAAAGCATATGCAACCTTTTAATAGGAAAGATTGCAATAAAATATAAACACAAGTGTGAACTCACCAAAATCTTTCCTAATACCCTCTTATACAATTATGTAAAATATAACATAAATCTTATTTGAGATAGACAAATGCAACTGCACACAAGGAACTGGATAGAAAGAAAGAAAAACAAGTGCATACAAGGACAGATATCCAGGATAGGACTTCAAAACCTACAGAACCTATTCTGGTCAACTAATATCGTAAAAACATATCTTATCTAACCCTTTCTTAAAGCATACAGAATTTAGACCATAACATCTTATGGACCCTGAGGAAATAAGTTTTTAGTTTTAACTCAACCCCAGGTTCATGATTCCTCAAAGAATAAGGAAGATAGATGATATAATAGAAGAGATAATTTTAGAATCCACATACAATCAATACAGACATATATTATAGAGATACAATACAATATTCATCAAATAGGTAACTAATTTCACTGGCATAAGAATACTACATTAGAGGGAACTGAATACCATAAAAAGAGCAAGAAAAAGAAGCAGTTTAAAATGGTATAAGAACTTCGTAGCAAGGCTTACAAGCTCAACCAGAGTACAAGATTGGATGGAAGATAAAACTCACAACTATCAAACATTCAATTAAGATAGATTCATGACAAAGACCGATATCCCCAGACCATACTGAAGGGCTAAACTCAAACAAAACATAACAGTTATGGGCAAGATTAAATGTAATGACAGTATTAACACAGTAGTCTACACATACTATACTAGGATAGAAGATTAATTACCACTAAAAAGATACAAAGGATGCAATCTAAATAAAGAATATAATACATTATCAGGATTATGCACATTTGTAACTAAAAAGCAACACACAATTTAGATTCCAATAAAACAATCAAGTATCTCAACCAAGGAAAATAAGGATAAGATTACAACAACACTTTATTGCAGAATTACCCAAAGTCTATCACCAAAAAACTAAAGGACCTTACCGACCTTCCATAAACTGATAATCTTTACATATAGCTCAATATCAACAATAACAACTGAGGAATAATCAACCATAGCAAGATTTTTGACCTTGATAAAATAGAACTGGACATCTTAATTATGATACAAAAATAGATGAGAGCATATAGACTGGCCATAATCTATATAAATAGATTGGTATCAAGTCATGGAAATAGACCATATATAGAGTTTGGCCGAATCATTAAAGATGAGACAGGAAAAGAATACTCCTTCCAAGGACAGACACAACTCTATGAATTATCAACCAGTGCAGAATTTATGGTCATAACAATGATAATAAGTATTCTCAACAAGAATATAATAATCCACTTATATACAGACAATCAAACTGCGATAACAAACCTGATAGAAATCATGGATCATACAAGGCTTATGAAAACAAAGAAACCCAACTGTGCAATAATCAATACTTTTAATTATATTAGGTAACAATAGGATCTATTCATAATATTATATAAAGAAAAGGCACATACTAGTATTTCCCTCAATGAAGAAGTAGATAGGCTAGCCAGAATCAATTCCATCTTACAATATATGAAACTCAATTAGAAGATAATAAATATAAAGGAACAATACCAGAGCTCCTCCTAGTGGAGATAACCTGGGATATTACAATAATAGACATTCCAGAGAAGATATTAGTAAAACAAGTCAATAAGGCTATTAGACTAATCAAGTGGAAACTGCTTAACAGAACAAGAAACAGCTTTGCAAATAAAGATTTCAGAGATAAATACTAGCAGTATACTTTTGACAATATACATTCATCTAAAATGAATGTATACAATACATCAAGACTGAATTATCACATACAAAAGTTTCAATTTAACCTTGGTATGAAGAGCTCCCGACTTTGTACAAACTATACAGCAGACTCCCTTCAATCTATAAAAACAATAAATGTACTAAATATGTGATATTTGAAGACACAAAATACCCTTTCCTATGCAGTAACAACACAAAACACTAAAGAAAAAATTTACAGAATTTTAATTAAAAATGTCTTCTCATAGATTAAAAAGAAACACAAAAGAAACTTCAAAAACATTATATATAGATAGCTCAAGCTGTACAACTCAAGGAAGCTTAAACTCCTCATAAAAAGTGGTAGTCCTGAAAAAAATACCAAAAATACTTGAGATAATTCTGATAGACAAGAAGGCCAAACTTAAGATCATTACAAATACAATGAAAGAATAGAAAGAACTTCTACATGACATATGTAAGCTAAAGTGTGAAGAAATGCATGATCCAAAAAGAATTAAAAGTATTTAGGTATGGAATAAATTGACAAAGGTCAAGTCAAGAAAGTACAAGAAGTAAGCAAATCTAGTTACAGTACAGCAATCCCTTCTAGACCTAACAGGAATAGTAAACAGATACATAAATGAATTTATAAAATATCAGACGAATATTTTTTTCTCTTTTATATTTTTATACAACAACTAGCATGGCCTCATCATGTTAGTTTCTTTCCCCTGTGAAAAGAGTAACAGGCCATGAGGTAGTAAATAGCTTATCAAGTTTTACTATTACTAAATATATATAGTCTTAGGCATTTTCTATATATTGTTAGTCTTAATTATTAGTTTTATTTTCTTTTGATTATCATCTATATTTCTTGTCTATCGTATTACTTTAGTTCTATTTTTAGATCATATTACACATGTGACACAAGTTATGTCTCATTGGTTTATAGGATAGATCCAATCATTAGGGCAAAGTAGTGATTAACATAATGCATATTATTTAATTTCATTATTTAATTTTCATATCTTATCTATATTTAGCTAGCAAGTTATCCAAGTGAGCAGATCTGACATATTGGCCTAATTTGATAATTCTGGCAGATTTATCACTTTGGTTACTTTAGTCCCTTTAGTCACCAAATAATTAATATTCAATTATATATATAAAGACCAGCTGTCCAAAACAGTTGATCCAAGATTTTACTACTGAATTCTCTTATCCTTGATATTATATATCTTTAATAAACCTATTAATTAAACCAAATTATCCAAAGTCTCTTTAAATGTGTTTGTGTAATCTCTATCATCCTTAAATTATCTCTTTAATATACTACGACTGAAGTATTCTCCCTCAACTTAAAATGGATTATTGCTATAATTGTCCTATTTATCTATCTGATTTAAAGATTATTGGATAGGTTGACAATAATAAAACATGGCTGCATTAGTCAAAAAAAAAATTTGTATTCTTTATATCACTTTTTACTGTTGAATAATTGAGGCTTGAACATTCTTCTGGGTATTGTAAACCCTGATTTATTGATTGAAGTTATTGATTATAGTGTTTCTCTTAATATCAAAAAAGGTATTAACCTGTATTAATTTGACTAAGAGCTTTGTAAAGTTGAGATTGGACTTTCAGAAACTTACTATAAATTAGTTTTCTTGAATTTTTCTTTCCTTTGTAAAAAAAAACTATGCTATAGCAGTTTTTCTTTAATACTTATTCTATAATTGTTATTACAAAAAATTATAATGTTTTGAAGCTTAATAGCAAGCTATTATTGTTTTTAAATTATATATTTTTTAGTATAGTATTTTGAAGCTTGATAGCAAGCTGTTATTGTTTTTAGATTATAGATTTTTAGATGTTAGAGGCTGGCTTCTTAATTTACAAAAGATTATTAAAAAAATTTTTTTTAAAAAAAATAGAAATTAGTAAAAAGAGTTTTAAAATTTTTTATAATTTATATTATTAAAGATATTTAAAATATACAGTAAATATATAATTTTTTGATCTGTGGATCAATAGTATAGTAGTGGAGCTCCTAAATCACAATTACAAGATTTGAAGTTTAATAATATATGAAGGTCATGTAAAAAAATATCACACATAATAAAAAAATTTATTGGATAACAAATCAATATTTATTATAAGAAGTAGTCCTGGCTATCTTATTAATATTTGAAATATATATTTACTATAATACAATATTACCTATAGCTAATATTTATCAGATTAGGCCAGTTTATAAGTGTTATATATAATCTGTATCCTATCATTGCTTTAATAAGATAGAAGAAGATAAAACTGATCTCATAATTAACTGAAATAGAAACCAGATTATAAGAAGCACTTTACTAATTTTACTGACTGAAAAAAGCTATTAAATCAAAAAAACTAAAGTTCTGAAACAGAGTAAACATTATACTGATGGAATACTTAAAAGCATAACCAATTTAGTAACTTATATTTATTGAAACCATTGATGGAAAAAGAAATTCATTGGATTATACAAAAGAACTAAAACCTGGTTCAGGTTATAGTATACAATTAGATTAATCTATAAAATTGTTCTAAAAAAAATTAAGATAGTATTATACACTCTTTCTTAAAAAGATTTGCTCAGGTCTAGGCCAGTTTATACATAGTATATAATATATTTACCATATAATAAGCATATATATTGTAGTAGGCTGATTGGTGAGTCTATCGCTAATGACCAAAGGCTCATGTAACCTGCAGATAGAAGAGTCCATCCTTCTATCACACATATAAAACAATATCAAAATCAAGGCAAAGGTGTAAAAAGATTTGTTTGAGTCTCAAGGTAGTTTTCTTAAAACTACTTATAACTTTACTGTTATAAAAATATATCCAAAAGATTCGTCTTAAGATTTGTCATTTTATTAAGTCATTGAAGGAAGTTACATTTATATATTTTTATACATAGAGCTATTACATAATCACTATGGCTATTCTAATATTATGTCATGTATAAATTGCTTCGTTGGTCAGCTAATTTTCTATTATCTCAGCTCATGGTTTTTATCTTTTTGATGC